>PNEQ01054027.1:0-10803 GCA_003012365.1 Medauroidea extradentata | reverse complement strand
CTCTGTTATGCCATTCTCTCCGGACATCTAGGTGTCCTAGTGATGGTTTACTGCAGGATTACCCCTCTGTTATGCCTTTCTCTCCGGACATCTAGGTGTCCTAGTGATGGTTTACTGCAGGATTACCCCTCTGTTATGCCATTCTCTACGGATATCTAGGTGGCCTAGTGATGGTTTACTGCAGGATTACCCCTCTGTTATGCCATTCTCTCCGGACATCTAGGTGCCCTAGTGATGGTTTACTGCAGCATTACCCCTCTGATATGCCTTTCTCTCCGGACATCTAGGTGCCCTAGTGATGGGTTTCTGCAGGATTACCCATCTGATTTGCCTTTCCCTCCTGGCAACTAGGCGCCCTAGTGTTGGTTCTACTGTATGTTTAAGACTCTGATTTGCCTTTCCTGTTGGAAATTTATATAATTTTTTCTGTAGCATTTGGCTACAAAAAGGTAGCATATTCATTTTCTTTGTTTTCAAACTTAATGTGTATATAATCATTTTATCTAAATCTAGCTCTTTAGATTGTCTTAATCCCAGATTTTCATGCATTTGGTTCATTAATATTATTTTACAGTTTAATTTTCTTTGGATAGTTAGGGGTAGTTATTATATGCCTCTATCTAGGTTAACTAGTTCAATTATTTTATTTATATAATTTTTATTTATGTCAGGAATCACATCCTATAATTTTAATTTTATTTTTATTTTTTTTATTTTAAATTGTATGTATATTTCCCGTTTCTGTTTTTGTTTTGTATCCTTGTTGGGGATAGCTATTTATTTTTTTAATCTCTAACCCAGACGCCTGGATAGGCTTTTTAATTGTTGCTTTAGAGATAGTCGAAGGTTTTTGGGGAATTTGAAGATATTCTTGGCTTGGCTTCGGTGAAAACATGACGCGTTTACGCAATTTCGCTCTATGCTATTAAAGCGAGCGCCATCCTAAATTTTGGACAGACCTTTTTAAAAGCCAAGAGTAAGTTAAGAGCATAGGACGGTAAATTAACATTGTAGAAGAGTTAATTTATACCTAAATTTAATTTTGAGGGAGCAAGAAATGCGGCCGACGACGGGGACGCCTCGGCATGACGCGATTGCAGAACTAGGCTCGTCGATTAGTATGACGTCGATAAATTAATATTAACAGTAACGTTTTCTGCCTCGACGATGCTTTAGAAGTATTTACTATTTTGTTTGCTACCTCGGAACATTAAATTTTCTTCAGAACATCCGGAAGTTAGTATCATGACTGTAGTCTACCAAGTCCAGAAGTCCTGAGAATACTAAGAACCTTTTGCCTACCGCTCTAAAGAGTTGGAGTCATAACCGGGAACGTAATTATTTAATCCAAACAAGCTTATGTAATCAGGTTGAAATTTAAACCAGTTAGAGCTAACGCCAGCATAAAAAAATACTTTCGAACCTATATTTTCAAAGGCCTAAATTAATTTTAATTAGTATTGATTATCTGGATTAATTTATTATTAAAACTGAAGAATATACCTCATAAATTAATGTAAAGGATGTGTTAGTAAATTACCAGATTTGGTTCAAGCATATTTTATTACCTTCAGTTTACGTTCAACACTGCTATAAGCAGCATAATTAATTATTCATCCAATAAATTTCTCCACTTTCAAAGTGATCTTTGTTTAGTAATTATTATCATAAGAGTTTTCCTTGACAAGAGTAAAGGTGTTCTATGTTCTGGTATATGTCACAACACTGGTTATACACCCAATACTTTCACACCATTAAATAATTTTTTACACAACATTCTAAATTTCTTATCAGATATTTACAAGAATATTAAAGTGCCTGCCAAACAGTCTTATTAGACCACAGCAGGTAGTCACTACATTAAACACAAAAGAAAAACCGAAAAGTATAACAACACATGACAGGCGATTAAACAATTATTTTGTGCGAAGTAATATACCAAGTGAAATAATGGTAATAAATTTATAGTGTAAGATAATTCTTTCAACAAATTAACTCACTGCGACAGAACAGAAATCTTCATAAATTATTTACAACACACATATTCCTCCAGCAAAATAAGTCTAAAACTGTTTAGAGATAATTTTTTTATTTAATATTTTAAATGATAAACAAATTTTTTCAACACGTTTAGTACAGTGTCCGATTACTCTTCCAGATTTAAAAGGAGAACAGAAAATATAGGAGCTTCTACTTCTGTAATTTGCAATTTTAAGGAATAATGACTTGTGGATCTCCATATAACCAAGTATTGCAAAAAAAGTTTTCAAAAGAAATAATGCATCCATAGCATTTCTTCTTTCTTGTAAAGAATGTGTGATATTTTTTTGTAGAAATTCATTTTAAATACAACCCGTCTTTTCAATGTAATTTATTTTATATATTATTTTGTAAATTTAAATCTGAATATTATTAATGCGCTTAGAGGCTGTTTCCGTAGTGGAATTCTAAACAACAGATCAATATTTTTGTTTAGTTCTAACTAAAAAAATAGAACAAACAGAGCAGAGTCTCGCTATTAGAAGCTTATTTAGTGATGTGAGAAATTATACCTACAGAACTAACACATCAACATGGTGGTTGAACAGTATTTTTGTATTTCACAATGTTCCTAGATCGTGGACAGTTGTCACGTCGTTTATTATGGCCTGTTTTATGTGGTAGTTATAGATCAAATAATGCGTATTTCGTGTAAAAGTTGTACTCAGTATTTTTTAAATATTGAGCTCAATTTCATTTCTAGATCACCAGCTGACAATAGCATCCATATCTGCTTGTAATTTGAGGCAATCTGTTACATCTTTGATCATTCTGAATATATTAAGTTCGTCAGCATAAAGTAAACAACTTGAATATTTTATACACTTCGCAATATCATTAACAAAAACACTAAACAATAAAGGAGATAAAGTGCCCCCCTGAGGAACTCCAGATCAGGGGTGTCATTTCAGGTTTTTCCAGGGGGGGCAAGATTTTGTTTTCTGACGACAGTGACCTTGTTACATCTTTTTTATTAATTAAGCATGTATAAATTAGATACTTTAATAATGAAACTTCAGTATTATGTCCTTAAGTTAGAATTTTTTACATTTAAAAATACAAAATATATATTTATACACAAAAATTCCAAATCCAGGGAGGGGTAAATGCCCCCCCTGTAGCACCAAATGACGCCCCTGCTCCAGATGATACATACAATTTGGAAGATAAAATTTTTTCAATTTTAACTAGAAAGTTTCTTGACTGTAAGTAGCTAGTGAACCAATTTACATAGCCCTTTCCTAAGCCGAAAGCAGAAAGTTTATATAAAATTATAGAATGTTGAGAAGTATGAAGAGCTTTACTAAAATCAAAATAGATTACATCATTCTCTAATCTGTAGGTAATACCAGTATATATTTAAATAAATTAGTGGTTGTTGTTCTTCCAGCCATGAAACCACGTTGTCTATCAGAAATGAATTTTTTTAAGTGAAAGAAAAGGAGTTTGTGAATTATCTTTTCAAAAATCTTATGAAAAGGGTTAAGTAATGTTATGGGCCTGCAGTTAGAAGGGTGACATATATCACCCTTCTCAAGTATTGGTAAAACAATAGCAGTTTTCAAACAATCAGGAAACATTCCTTTAGACGGACTGGTATTAAATATATGAGCCAGTATAGGAGCAAAAATAGCTGAACATCCTTTAATTATAAAGTTAAAGATCTTATCATATCACACAGACTTACATGATTTTAAACACTTAATTGCCCACAAAACCAAACTTGTGTCTACAAGAGGGGTAGATACTGACGCCATGTCCGGTGAGAGTGAGGTAGGAATGGAGCTGCGTCGGAATGCTCTGGGCGCCACCCAGTTAAGTGTGTAGCCGGGAACATGGGGCTCGATAGGTCGTGGTCTGTTCGTGCCGGCGTGCCCCTCTCTCACCTGGGGAGTCGAAACAGCTGCGGAACGGAAAACGCAGGGATGATCTGGAGAAAACTACACCTTACATGGACACTTATGGGGCGGTCCACACCCCCATATCCTAGGGCCTTAAGTGAGCCAGTTCTAAATGACGAAACAAAGTAAAACACTAGGCCGGATAGTTGCACATGCACATTACGTTTCTCGTTGGACGAATCAGAGTCCCGAAGCACACCACGTCTCTCTCGTTCCGTCCATCGCGGTCGCTGCTTCCAGACTCCTTCTTCATGAGCTCGTAGAGGGAGGGGGCAGCGAAGCCATGTGTCCTGCACTAGCAGATGGCCGTGTGGCGGCCGGAATGGCAGGTATCGCAAGTCGGTGTCAAGTTCACACACGCCCTGCCGCCATCACTGATCTGCCACACACTCAAGTATCGCAATCTGCCACACACTCAAGTATCGCACACCTGCCACTGACACACTCTGCGAACACCTGCTGCGACCAGGCCCAACTCCACCTGGCCTGTGGCCTGGTACGACGACACACCCCCCCTCCTCCTGAAGACGACTGGTCACAGCGGGTGTGTGCATTTGCTATGTACTTTGCTGCCGGTGTCGCCCCCGACGACTGAACACTAGGGTCTGCTGTGGGTTGAAGTCTCCGGCGTCATCTCTTGAGTCGTCGGGTGGTGCACAGCAGGTTTGCTGATTCTGTCGTGGGCGAGGTCGTAGGTTGTAGGGCTCCCTTCGGTGTCTGTTGGTATGGATCGAGGGAGTAGACATTGGGGTGCTGGCCATCGATAACACCAGCATGTCTTGGGATGTTGTGGTCTTTACGTCCTGATGTTCTGCCACTGGTGTCTGTACAGTAGGCGCCGATGATTGAGGGCCACCAGCCACGCCCCACTCCGGTAAGCAGCGAACACGAGGACGAAACCAGGCAAGTGCTCGGCGTCTGCATTTCCCTTCGTTCCTCGGTTCGGGGTTGACCCCTTCCTCCTGCTGACCATTTGTGCTAGTCTCGGATGAGTGTAACTGGGGTTGCCTGTTGCGTCGGCGTCGTTGTTAGAATCGAGGCGACTCTTCTGGTTCCTCGAAGTGTATGGTAAAAGTCATACTCTCTAGTGGCGCATCCAGTTCCCACACTTCTCGGACGATAGGTTGGAGTCTCGGCTCATCCTCATCAGGCATGGTCACTATTGGTTCGGCTTCCTGCGGCAGTGTAATGACACCAGGCGTCGATGGGAGAAGTAACGCCAGTCCCAGAGTCATGTCACATCTGCTTTGCGAGTGTTTGTCACTCTCCTCTAGGAGTGGTATCTCAGTTTGTGGGTGTAAGGTGTCCTCCAGTGGTGCCTGTGTCACACCGTCTGTATTTGTCTCCTCGTCAGCCAGCATGATATGAACCACCCTTAGTTCGTTTCGATGGATCTTTCGGAGGCGCATGTCCCCATCTCGGACCAGGTAGACGTGTTGTCCTAGGCGTTTTCGCACTGTGTGGGGTCCTGTCCAGCGAGGTGCTGGTCCTGCACAGAAGTTTCGTGTGCTAGCCGACAATGGATGGTTCCGAGCGTATACCAGTGTCCCTACCTCCAGGGGTGAAGGCGGGTTTTCCGACACTGGCAGAATTTTTCGCACATACGCCTATTGGTGTTGGCAGGCAGCAGTGAGTTCGGCAACTCGGCGCTTGCCCCAGTCCTCTAAATCCTGAGGGACCTCTGGCCTGAGTTCTCCTGAAAGTGGTAGGTTGCGCCCCTGCATAAGGGTTGCCAGTGCTGGCCTTGTGGCAGCGTTCACCCGATGTCTGAGGCAGAGCAGAGCCTTACCCAGATGCTGGTCTAATTGTGAGTGACCTTCTCCAACACGTAAGTGGAGTTGGACCTTCAGCTCCTGGTTCCGCCTCTCTGTTGGATTAGCACGAGGGTGGTACACCGGTGTCGATGCTCCAGGTGTTCGTTAGTGGATACGCCTCCACCCAGCGAGAGAACATGTCAGTCACCACTAATATGAAACGATATCCCTTGGTGGTGCATGGATACGGTCCCATCAAGTCCAATGCTACAGCTTCGAAGGGAGTAGTGGGAAGGTGGGGGGATTGTTGTTCGGTCCCATCTGCTCTCCATGTCTTTTTCCGCTGGTAGTCCTGGCAGCCTGTTATATAATCCCGCACATCCACTCTGAGTCCAGGCCAGTGGAAATACTGCATTACATTCCGCACAGTCTGATCTACCCCAGGATGCCCTGCTAGTGTATCACTTTGTGCGAAGTTCAAGACTGTCTCTCTCGCCTCGGGGGCCACAAACACTTTCCATGCCGTCCCCACACCTGGCGGCCTCGTTTCTAGCACTTGATCCCTTACTCGAACACGCTCCACAATACCCTCGGCGCATTTCGCTATTAAGAGCAAAGCTGTAGGAGATATTTTTGTGTGTTAAGGACGTGATTATTCACAGCAGACTAGGTAGTCTGTCTGGACGAATGCGTGATCACCTGCAGTGAGGCGTGTTCTTTTGTTTCGACTTTCCTCTGCTGAGTTGAGAGACACTCAGGAGGAAACATCACTGCCATGTCATGGTCGTTCATGATGGTTTGAGCTGGGCTTGGATCCCGTGACAAGTGATCTGGGAGTTCATTGTCAACTCCGCTGACATGCTCAATCGTAAAATCAAACGACTGTAGTAACAGTGCCCAGCCGATAAGTTTACACCTCCTTCCCTGCATCGTGTCAAGCCACGTCAGACCTTGTCCATCTGTAATGTGAACTGTCTTTCTTCTAGGTGAGGGTGGTACTTACGAAGAGCCCAAACACTGCCAGGCACTCCCGCTCATTGCTGTGATAGCGACATTCTGCTTCTCCGAACTTGGCACTACTGTAGTTGATAATGAGTCGTGACCCGTCGTCAGCTAGCTGGTATAGGACGGCGCCGGCACCTTCCGTGCTGGCATCGGTCTGAACGTAAAGGAGCTTCTCAGGGTCGATGTGAGACAAAGCATGACACTGGGTGAACTGCGATTTCAACTCTTCAAATGCCTTCTAGGCACGTTCGTTCCAGGCGTATTTTCTTTTTACAGACAAGTCAGTGATAGGGGCGGCGATTGTGGCGAAGTGCGGTATATAGTTCCT
Organism: Medauroidea extradentata; assembly: GCA_003012365.1. Taxonomy (NCBI): domain Eukaryota; kingdom Metazoa; phylum Arthropoda; class Insecta; order Phasmatodea; family Phasmatidae; genus Medauroidea; species Medauroidea extradentata. The sequence continues at coordinate 3,775 of PNEQ01054027.1, read as the reverse complement.
CAACCAGTTCGTTAATCCAATGAACCGTTGCATTTATTTCCTGGTCGTCGGAAATGTGCTGTTGGCAATTTTGTCCAGGTGTTCGGGATGGGCGTAGTTACCATCCGGCCAGATCACATGCCCCAGGAAGTCGATGGAGGTTCTACCAATGTGGCACTTCTGGGGGGATACGACAAGTTGGTGCACTGCCAGTCGTTCTAACACTAAACTCAGGTGGCATACATGGTCCTCCCATGTCCGGGACTAGACGATTACATGGTCGAGGTAAGCTGCGACAAACCCGCCGATGTACCCCTCCAGAACCTGCGTCATCATGTACTGGAAGTTTGAGGGAGCGCACTTCAGCCCGAATGGCATCTTCCTAAACTGTAAGCAGCATCCATCTGGTGTTATAAAGGCTGTCTTCTCACGGTCTTCTGGACATATCGGTACTTGCCAATAACCTGACTTTAAGTCTAACATCGAGAACACTCAACCATCCCCCTGTCCTGCCAAGGCCACATCAACACTGATCCGCGGTGGAGGGGCACTCTTTGTCATTAGGTTCAACGGATGGAAATCAGCACAAAAGCGCAGTGTCCCATCCTTCTTCGGCACGAGTACAATGCTGGCATTATATCGACTGTAGGACGGTTCGATTACACCCTCCTTTAGCATCTCTGCGACTTGCTCCCTGATGACCCGTTGTTCATGCATCCCGTAGCCTCTGGGACCAGTGTAGACTGGGTCTGGGTTAGGTGTCAGTATGGGGTGCTCAGCTGCTATGGTTGTCTGAAGTTGATCGGAGAAAGCGACGACATCTTTTCATTCATCCAAGAGAACTTGTATCGCTGTCCTGTATTCTGCTGAGACCTCGTTGTCCAGGTCTCCCAGGTGAATTGTGTGTTGGTTGGTATTCGGCCGCCGGTCGACAGCATACACTGTTCGTCGTTACCAGGCTCCCACGTGTACCGTCTTCGCAGCGACCTCTATCACTGCTGCTTGTTGCTGCAGCCATGGTTGGCCCAGCACGATGGGCTCTCGTAGGCCATACACAATCAAGGCTTCGACGTGAGACGTCAGGCCGCGTATCCTGATCGTCAGGTCGGTTACGTCCTGTGTGGCACTGTGCTTCCCTCTGGTGGCCAGCTGTAGCATGTAGTGTCCTGGTCGGATCTGTGATGGATCAACGAGCGGGGATGCGACGAACGTATGGCTGGCGGCATTATGAACAAATGCAGCAGTTGTTTGGTTGTTGACTTCGATCGGGATGCGGAGTAACTGATCTTCCTTGACGGTTGATTGTCCCAAAAATGGCTCTGAAGTCGGTGTTGGTCGTGATCAGGTGTGTCTGGCGATTGACAGCGGGGAGGTTAGCAGCTGGCCTGCCTCCCCGCGTGTCCCTCTCTCACCTGGCTAGTCGAAACAGCTGCGGATCGGAAAATGCAGGGATGATCTGGAGAAAACTACACCTTACATGGAAACTTATGGGGCGGTCCACAACCCCTTACCCTAGGGCCTTAAGCGAGCCAGTTCTAAATGACGAAACAAAGTAAAACACTGGGCCGGAGAGTTGCACACGCACATTACATTTCTCACTGGACGAATCAGAGTCCCGAAGCACACCACGTCTCTCTCGTTCCGTTCGTCGCGGCCGCTGCTTCCAGATTGCCTTCTTCATGCACTTGTAGAGGGAGGGGACGGCGAAACCATGTGTCCTGCACTGGCAGATGGCCGGGATGGCAGGTGTCGCACGTCGGTGTCAAGTTCACACACGCCCTGCCGCCGTCACTGATCTGCCACACACACCCACGTATCGCAATCGGTCATTACCAACCAGTGCACACCTGCCACTGACACACTCTGCGAACACCTGCCGCAACCAGGTGCAACTCCACATGGCCTGTGGCCTGGTACGACGACAGTACATGCAATTTTGATACATCATTGTCTGCCACTATTTTATAATTATTTTTAGATTTCCCAAACACTTCAGAGAGACTTTTGCCAAAATGGACTGCAGCAAGGAATGGTTCAGAGACAATTTTTCCATTTACACTTAGATTAAGATTTTCTTTAAAACCATTTTTAATTAGTTTAACAAAGTTCCAAAATTTTTTGGATCAGATTTAAGTATCTTTTTGACAGATCTAAGCCAACTCATCTTATAATTGTTTATTTTTTTCTAAACTAGTTTCCGTAAATTGGAAAAGTGGTTATAGTTGAGTCTTGCTTGTTTTTTTGTATAATTTATGTCGGCGTTCTTCAGATTTAATAAGTATAATTACTTATTTAGAAAACCATACAGGATATTTGTTATTTTTGCATGTCCTAGTAGGTATAAAGTGATTAATGACATAACATACCTTGGTTAATTAATATTCGACCATGTCATACACATCCGTCATAGTATATATAGTGTTCCAGTTAGTATCTCTTAGGGATAATAATACAGACAAATAATTACCCTTGGAATAATCCCTTATTATGTGGTCATTGTTGCAGTTGAGTTTAGAGGGAAATTTCAATCCAAAATAACAGATTAATGCGAGATGAAACCCATCTTCATTTACCAAAGGGTCGCAGCATTGTGTCGCTAGCTCAAGCTAGAGACATCCTGGGTGGCCTACTCATCATTGCTGAATTTTGTCGCCAGCTCTAGCTAGAGACAACCTGAGCGGCCTACACACCATCGCAGCCGTGTGTCGGCAGCTCTAACTAGAGATATCTAAGTGGCCTACACACCATCGAAGCATTATATATCGCCAGCTCTAACTAGAGATAACCTGAGTGGCCTACACACCATCGCAGCATTTTGTCGCCAGCTCTAGCTAGAGACAACCTGAGCGGCCTACACATCATCGCAGAATTTTGTCGCCAGCTCTGGCTAGAGACAACCTGAGCGATCTACACACCAACACAGCCGTGTGTCGGTAGCTCTAACTAAAGACATCTAAGTTGCCTACACACCATCGAAGGATTATATCGGCAGCTCTAACTATAGACATTCTGAGTGACTTACACACCATAGCAGCCTGACGTCGCCAACTATAGCTAGAGATATCCTGAGTGACCTACACAACATCGTAACCTTATATCGCCAGCTCTAGCTAGAGACATACTGAGTTGCCTACACCATCGCAGCCTTGTGTCGCCAGCTCTAACTAGAGTCATCAAGAGTGGCCTACACACCATCGTAACCTTATATCGCCAGCTCTAACTAGATACATACTGAGTTGCCTACACCATCGCAACCTTGTGTCGCCAGCTCTAACTAGAGTCATCCTGAGGGGCCTACACACTATCGTAACATTATGTCACCAGCTCTAGCAAGAGGCATCCTGAGTGGCCTACACAACATCGTAACCTTATGTCGTTAGCTCTAACTAGAGACATTCTGAATGACATACACACCATCGCAGCCTTATGTCGCCAGCTCTAGCTAGAGAAAACCTGAGCGATCTACACACCATCGCAGTCGTGAGACGCCAGCTCAAGCTAGAGACATTTCGAGTGACTTACAAATTATCGCAGCCTTATGTCTCCCACTGTAGCTAAAAACATCCTGAGTGGCTTACACATTATCGTAGCATTTGTCGCCAGCTCTAGCTAGAGAAAACCTGAGCGGTCTACACACCATCGCAGTCGTGAGACGCCAGCTCAAGCTAGAGACATTTCGAGTGACTTACACATTATCGCTGCCTTATGTCGCCAGCTCTAGCTAGAGGTATTCTGAGTGGCTTACACATTATCGCAGCCTTATGTCGCCCACTATAGCTAGAGGTATTCTGAGTGG
>PNEQ01054026.1:0-10798 GCA_003012365.1 Medauroidea extradentata | reverse complement strand
CATGGTTGAAGGCATTTATTTTAAATTATTTAAACTGAGACATTAATAATATTTTTTTACTAGTTTCCTAGATTCGTGAGTGTTAACTTTCCCTGGACCCAGAGGTCCTGATATAGTGAATATCTGAATTAGAGCAGCCGGAAATGTAATTTTGCAAAGCTTATGCTTAAGGACATATTAAACCCTGATAACTTTATTTTGTGTTACCTAGGTGCAAAATATTTTTAATGCTATTTTGTCTTTGGTGTAATGTTCTTGATATTTTTGGCTAACGAGTCAGTATTTCTACAGCAAATTTCTACATTTATCAGTTCAGCAATTACGCTGATTATTTTTAATTGTAACATTAATTTTTTCCCATTTAATGTTCGTGTGTAAAGTATGCTTTCTACAGTAGCATTATGGATAATTTGGTCTATGTATGTCTTACACACACTATCTCACTCAAGCTTATGTGCACATGTCTTGTTTACAACTTCAGTACTTCTGCACAACAACCTACTACACCACACCACTCTCAGTACCCTTCTCAGTGAGTGTGTCTATACTCTAATTTTAGAGAGCCTAACCTGCGTAGAAAAGGGGATACTAGGAGTAGGCCTAAACTAATCACGAAAATATATTAGATGAGACAGATTATAATTATCATTCCAAAAATGTAATACTTTACTTATACATTATTGGGCGAATATTAAAATTTAAACACATTAAAATAATAAAAGTAACTATTACCAATGCCTTTAACGAAGATACATAGGCCTAGATCAATATTAAAAGTGCATCTTAACATAACACTAAAGCAGCTGTTTTTTTTTTTTGCATATGCTAAAATGTTCAGTTGCAAGCAGATCTCCGCATACGAAATCTTGTAACTCAGTACGTTTTTTTTTATAGTTTACGATCATGGAAACACTAAAATCGCTATCTAGCGTAGTTTGGAATCTTTATTGAAAATCACATAAAGTTTAATCACAGTCTCTAAACCACAATCACAGAGATTTCACCTCACTATGTTTACATTCACGAGAGCAAAGTTCAGATCTGGTCACTTCCTATTACGTTGTTTATGATTTCATAAATTGACTCCGAGTGACTGCTGGGATATTTCCTTCATACATGTCACGTTTGATATCCTTCCTTTGTTCTGCTTGGTTAACTGAATTCGTCTATACATATCTCCCGCAGTATATTGTATCACTGATCTATAAATGAACAATAAACTTCAAGTGTAGGTTGACAGATGGACTAAGTATTACCGCGGGATGACATTAAGTACTTGTTGTTCTAGAATGGAGAAGCTAAAGAATGATATTTGCGGTGAAAAGACAGTTTTAAAAGGAAACCCATTAATCATGGGCAATGTCCGCGAGGATTCATATTAGTAAATCAAAAAATCAAGTCAGACTTCTCTAGGACACAAACCCGCACCATTTTGTTGGTAGACGAGTGGTCTGATCTCTATCTGTTACGGTCCCGTAACATTGACTCATATATTACGTTGCCAAATAATCAGGAACGTAAGTCAGTACTCATGATTATAATATTGCCTTAGTTAACATGTCTGTGTTATCTACGCATATTTACTTAATCAGATTAACTCTCTTGTAATAGTCCTTTATATATGAAAACACAATTTTCGAGAAAACAATATTAAATATTGAGCTATGTTGTACACAAATGTAAAAATTCTGTACACGATTTTAATTTTAAACACGTGTCATTTTTTGCAGTTAAAGATAAAAATATTTTTTTTACTACGCTGTGTAGTAAAAACTTTAAAATAGTTTAATTTGTATGTTGTCACAGACAAAAACAAAAATGTTCCTAACTCAAATAATTCTAGTAAATCTCGAAATACGTTGCACTAACTATTAATTGAGATTGATGCCTGAAAATCTTCTCAAATACAAGATGGCCTAAGTTCACAATGATTAGAAAGTCTAAAAGACACAGAATATCATCGTTATAGTCACTTACCATTTTTATTAGGAGTTTGGTTGCAGAGTCTGTCTGAATAATTTTCTTAAATTCACGGCTGTCATATTATTAGAGGCCCTTTTCCCTGTAACACACATAACCTTTTGTAAACTCAGAACATTTTAGAATGGACGGTTATCATTTCACACTGCAAAACTACAAAAGGTATGTCTTAACACATTTACATAATTAAAATTTAATAAAATAACTAGTTTTGACAGTCAACTTCGTTTTTAACCGACTTCCTAAAAATGAGGATATCAATTAATTTTTTTTTTGTGTTTGTTTTCTCAGAACTCAGTTGTTTATAAATAGATTTTGAATTATTTTCGGAAAGGGAATGTTTACAAGTTCGTCCCATAATAATCTTTTAGGCATTAGACCTTGAAATTCGCAGTTACACCAGGAATCTTCTCAAAATCAGATAGGAGTGAGTGTGACATTTTGGTCAGTGCTTAACACCGAGGTCTGTAGCGCTGGTGAGGGGTGACATGATGTGAGTATGGAGCGGTGTGGGAATTAAAAGGCGGGTTTAAATTGGAGATCAGCAAGAAAACCCGCCGACCAGTGGCAACGTCCGGCACTATTCCTACATGCGACACACCGGGGACCGACCCCGCGGGGAAAAATCAAATACGACATGTATAGTGATACATGTATTGGAAGATTATGACAATCCAAGAATATTTGGTATATACCTAACTATTGTCAAGGACTTGTTGGACTGACTTGGACTACGAAGACACAACGGACTTCCAATTCGACAAATAGCACGAATGTGGAAAGTAGGCACTAGAACTCAGTAAATAACAAAAAATAAAAAATAAATAAAAAAAATTATACCCATTTAAAAAACTAGAGCCTGAAAAAATGCATTTAAAAGTTAAAAATAATTAAGCTATTATTATACTGCATAGAATACCATCAAGATATTAAGACAGTAATATATTTTTGGAGTCAATGCTAGAGAAGCCTTTATGAAATTTTACAAATTTTCTTAACATTTATAAAATATTTTCGAAACATAAGTTTATTCGATACACCTTTCTCTGCACTCCATACTGTTCAACGCCGTGCATCTGCTGTCATTGTGTCAAATAATAAATGCTTGGTTGCGGTCAACGTATACAAGTATACCAACACTACTTCGTTACACGTTTGTTAATCTTGGACGTCACTGACTCCAAAATTAACCTTAACTGTATTTTACTGTTTTAATAAATGAATGGTATTCTAAGTAGTCTGAAAGTAACGTACAATTTTTACATTTCAGTGCATTTTTTCAGAGTACATATTTTTAAGTTGATTTTATTTTTGTTAAAAATGCTTTCTTTCATTCTTACCATGACACCTTTGCTCTAAACTCACCGATATTCTCATGTGTGCTACAAATTTTAAAATAAATAATTTTTGAAACATTCTCTGCATCACTAAGTTATAAAATCTTGTATTTAAACTGAGAAATATTTAATTCAAATAATACTTTTTAGAACTGAATAAAATAACCTACGGATTATTTATTTTTTAGTTTGTACTATTTGCTTGTAACTGCAGTAATATTTTGTGACACACTAAATACTATAATTTAAACCAAGATACAATTTCAAATTTAGACAATGAAACATAATTAATATAGGTACATTATATTACCTTTCAGAACTTCCTGTTTATCTTTAGTTGGCATCTTTTCCTTTGGTAGCAGAAAGGACTGGATGGAAGGCAGTTTCATATAGGCTTCGAATACTTGTTTGTATTGTAAAGTTAATACATAATCATTTTAATATCTATGTTTTAAGAAGTTGATTTTATAATCTTCGAATTGTTCATTTATCAACACCGTCTTATTTCGATGCACTAAGTTTTTGATTCCTTGAAGATTAAATCTATGCGAAGTTGTACATATCATATTTTTGTTGATAATTGTTATGGGTCAATTTTACCGTTTTCAATTACCTTAGGTGTCATTTGGATATACCTACAAATTTTAGTGGATTACTTGGTCCTTGAGTTTCTAAATTTGCGTAATTTGTTTAAAATGTTAAGCCTTTTATTTCATAGTTTTCACAGAAATGTTTTGAATTGTTTTGTAACTTAAAATTTTGTGACATTCTTCTTTGTGAAAGTTCCTCTATTTCTTCAATGTGATGCAAAATTTTTTGGAAATCCAGGTTGTGAATCTTCGGCGAAGGTTTTTCTTCAAGGGCATGTTTGGCTTCTGATAGATCACTGTTACCATGGTTTCTGTTGAAGCCCAACTACCAGACTCTTGTTTTTCTTGTATGACCTTTAAATCTTCTTGAAGCAGAAGATTTTTACTTTCAAGGTCGTTAATCTCTTGTGCAGCATTACGGAGGGCTAGTTTAAGGGCCTCAATGTCAAATTCAAGTTGTTGTTGACTTACTTGATTTTGCTTGATTTTTTGAATTGCCTTCTTCATGACAGCCACATACCTTCCGTTTTTTGATGCCATGGCTTCCAGTTTATTCTCAGAAGCCAGAATGGGGGTCTCCATTTCCATTCTTTGAACTGAGATGTTCAGACACTAGCTAGTACTGAAGTCAATAAAGTTCTAGTCAGAATACTGCAGTGTTTCTGAAAATAAAATATATAAACGAATTTTATATCGTTCACATCGAAATAATCAAGTAAAAATGTATAGACAATATTTTTAATCACTAAGACTCGTGTGATACAAATTATATACAGCATATTTGCGAAATTTTGGCAATAAACATGAATAACTGCATGAAAAAATTATTTTTTTATCGTTGTGTTTATACTGAATAAACTATAATATTGTGTCTCTTATCACTACACAGTTTGGAGGCGTGCGCGTCATTTTTAATTAAAATATGCATTATATAACGAAAACAATAAATTTATGAATATCTGCGTTGACTTTTTTTTAACGTTAGCTAATGTCTCCAAAGATACATTACCCTCTGAACTAGTTTATTTATATTTAGTGTCGTATATGGTTACACGATATCCTAATATGTTACTGTAGTCTTGTTTTCGGTCTGAAAACTGAACGGATTTATACATTTAGCTAACCGTTATTTCCCATATTTTTATTAAGCTTATTTTGCGTAAACAGTTAACTATAATGTAAAAGAACAAAACATCAGTTCTTTTTGCATGACTAGCACATATAAATTTGACAACATTTATTAGATATAATAACGCAAACATTTGCAAGCTTACTTCTACTGAATGAAATATTGTTCAATTTCTAATCGAATACAAACAAGAACAGGGAATTTTAACATTACTATCGTAGGGTATCAACCAAAGAAATGTTTCACTTAACTAATAACGACATTTCATGTAAATAAATTGGGTGCATGATTTCAAAAGTAAATGAAAACATTTTATTTTTTAAAATAATTATTTTGAATCGTAAAGTAAAGAATTTAGAAACTTTAATTTTTCTTTCGCTTTGAATAAAAAGTGTGTTACATACCAGCGAAACATTGTAGAAAAAATGGATATTGCCTTTTAGGCGCGGTCTACCGCAATTTTCATCACAATTTTTTATTTTCTATTTGTAACAGATATTTTTTTTTTATTATTTGAGACACAAAATGTAACTAAATTTGGCTCTAATAAAACTTTTTCATCTAATAGTTTTCGCCTAATGGCTTGTCAGTCATATTTTGCATGTTCCGTTTTTAGGACTTCACTAAAACGAACTGATATACCTAACTCAAAAAATCACAGTGGATAAAGACATTACAGACTACAATGTCATACTCATAAAAATTAAGAAAAAAAAATTCGTATTAATTATTTTTTGGAATTTTTAAAACATAAATTTATAAATTCAGCATTTTTTTTAAATACAAATAATTTTTATTCTTCATTTTTATGAGCATGACATTGTACCCTGCAATGTTTTATTCCACTGTGATTTTTTTTAGCTTGGTGTATCAGTTGATTTTACTGTAGTCCTTAAAATGAAAACATGCAAAATATGGTTTTAACAAGCCATTACGCGAAAACTATAAGAGATAAAAAATTTTTATAATAGACAAATTTAGTCACATTTTGGGCCTAAAATAAGAAAAAAATTAGTACAAATAAAAACAAAAACGGTGATGAAAATTGCGGTAGAACGTGCCCTTAAAATTATGATTCTTCCAAATGTTTTAAAATGTCTAATGACATCCTTGTTAATAAAGAACACGTCTTTATTACATTCACTGAAATTATGCATTTTATTGCTCATGGTACTATTTTTTTTTATTTTTTTAAAGTAGATAAATTTAATTTTAAAATAGTTCTACAGTACATATTAAGCCAGATGTGCTACCAATATAAACTTAGCAGTACTTATCTCAGTCCTATAAATTATAGGAAGATGATGGATTACTATGCGAGTATTTATTGTCCTGACATGTAGGTGAACTGTACATGAGGTACTACTGGTTTAAGTGTTTCGGATATTAATTTTTACGCACTAGTGTCTCAGTTAAATGTTAAATTTATGTTTCTGTTAATTTGCTGGTGCTTTGGCTCGGATGTAACTCTAGAAATATGCACCTACTTACTCACACTAGTCTACCTGGTGTAGTCGTAAGTATAAGTTACGTATATTATACTTACAGTCTAGTCCAAAGTATGTTCTTCATGACCAGCTGGAAAGATTTATCGTAAAAATAATTTAAGTTGCTTTCTGTATTCGTATAAAACGTCGGTAGTAAATTCTTGTAAAACAAAATTATGTGTTTGTCAATAGAATGCTCAGCGTGATTTATGTTACAAGTGTATTACCAAGCAAGACAAGCACTGGGCAGTAAAAGAAGGAAAATATGACATAGTTTATAACTATGTTACTGATGTAAACAGTACATATCCTGGAAAAAGGCGACTTATAATCAATCCTTATCTTATTCCTTCTCTTTTTGGGCGAAAACATATTATGCAAAGTGTATGTACATTGGTTGAAAATACTTCAATATCGAGATACTTAACTATGGTAAGTTTATGTGTTTTATGCTTATATGACATAAAACTCTCGTTATTTTGATGCATGCTAACACTAGTAAGGAACTAAAATTATATGTCGCTGTTATCTTAACCTAGTAACCTTTATTTTGACAGTACTTTCTTTTGCGTTTTTACAAGATAACAAGTATAATGTAAGAGGTTTACAATAATCTCCAGTATTTTCAACTTCAAACAACACATCCGAGAGTATTGCACAAAATCATTTTCTTGGTAGTGGTGACATCTTATACAGTAACACTGCATAGTAAACTTAAAACCAGTACAAATTTAGGAAGGCATATATTAATATTGTCGAACAACGATTAACTGGACTCCTGTATTTTTTTTTACTTTAGACTAGACCTACTTACATGCACGCATACAAATTAGAGTGTAAATTTAATAAAAGCAATAAATATGTTTTTTATATTTACAGCAAGCTCTAATATTTTTTTCAAATAATTAATGCGCAAATTAGTAGTTATAATATAAAAAAGTTATTAATGCAAAGTTAATATATTTGTCTTAGCAGCGAATTAGTTGTATACCTCTAGTTGTAAATACCACTATTATAAAATACGTGTATTACTTTCTTAAACCACAGCAGTAGTGTAATTTACCTTAGCAAATTTATTTGTAAAAAGTGTTAAGTCATTTTAAATGTTTAAGCAACTTTTAACTTTCCTTGTTGAAAGAGATGTTACTATACAACTAAATAAGAGCCACAGAATATTAGGTTCAAGAACATAACATATTGTAATGCCTAGGATTAATAACCAGCCAAACATTCGTTTATACGGAGCTTGGATGATCATAAAATACACAATTAAGGGAATGTTGGACTATAAATACAACCCGGAAACTCTCGAGAACTAGTCGAATATTTACCAAGTAGCGCTACCTCGTCACTCGGTTCAGAAAATATGTACGATAATTAAAAGTTATTTTTTAACTAACATTTTGGATCATTTTTGCTTAGTATTGAATTATATTACGCTAGTGCAAATGTTTTGTTAAATATCTAGAACCGAACAATTCGACGAAATTTATTAAAGTCCCAGAGAAAAGTTCTACTATATAACTTTCCAACTTCCATCTGCTCTACTCTGTATAGTCAAGTTGCAGTAATATAACATATAAATTCGTCACTTATCTTACACTTTCAGATCAGTATAGATTTTGTTATTTAAACTAGTTGTTAAGTTATATTAAAATAATATTGGTTTTAAATTTTATAATGTCTCCAAAAACCTCGATCGTAAATTTTTGCTGAGCAAAGTTTTAACTTTTGCCTTAATATATCCTTAGTAACCTCGTCATTATTGTTTAAATGTAACAGATATGACTTCAACCAACAACGTATTAGCTGTGTTGGAAATAAAAGACGATAATATTTAGATTGGTAACTGATGAAGAAGAACTGAATGTAGGGGAATAAAGTAATAATTGCCGAAGTTTAATCAATCCTCTCACTGCCACGTAGTTATATTGTCACACACTTTAGTTCAGGTTAAAACGTAGATAATTTTTGTCATTTAGTGTCCAAGTATTAGGAATTCTTTATTTCAATAGGCAACTGAAGAAATTTGTTTTTTTTTTATTGTCGGTTGTGATTTAAATATATTTTTATTGGAAATTCCGTCAGTGAATATTCGTTTTTTTACTGGCAATGAGAATTTAAATTATTTAACCGTTGTTTTATTATAAACCCCGAAATCATAGACCATTACACTACATCTATTTTGTGGACGTATTACGAGGATGCTCTATGTATGAAGCTTTGCCTGACGTTTAGCTGCACAGGCGACAGAATATACGCTTTTGTCAGTTGTTAAGTGTGTGCCTCCTGGTAAGTAAGTAGTTTCTGAAGCTGACATTTTCATTTTAGTAATCTGTACAGATAAACATAACGCGTATTGTAAAACACATAAAAGTATTTTTTAATTATTTTCGTATGAGCTAAAATAGTATTCCGTCATACAAAAATACAGGTAGCGTGTGTGTGTATATATATATATATATATATATATATATATATATATATATATATATATATGTGTGTGTATATATATATATATATATGTTATATTTTTCATAGATATTGGTATTATCAAACGCATGTCTTCAAAAGTTTTGGGTCATTTTAAGTAAGTTGATCTAAACAACACTTACATTTCGTTTTTAAAAAATTATACTCATTTCCAAAAAAAAAAGCGTACACAACTCACCAATTGCAATTATTTTAGCAATTTTCACGAATTTTCTCATTTAGGGATCGTGCTAAATTATATCGTTGGTTGGCGTGTTTTCTCGGAGATCTCCTGTTCCCCTGACCCTTCATTCCGTTGCTGCTCTACACATCATAATGTCACAATTCACAAGTTTTGAAGACCTAGATGTTAAATGATAACCAAACTCCCTTCCTTATTTCATTCAATCCTTTTTGATTATTACCATTATTAGAGTACTGAAGTTTTATTTTGCCCCCAAAAATTATTTTCAAAATTAAGATTTATCGTTTATATGGTAGACGAGATTGGCACCAAAAAACTGAACCTAATTAAAAAATAATCATTACTGGTGTTGTGTGCAAAGGATGAGTCTTGTAATAATGACAACCAGGTAGAGTAATATATTAACGTTAATTATCTATATAAAATATTCTTACGGTGCAACGAGTTGGTGAGAAGTGTCACTGCTTACGAGCTTAAAATAATTTTTGTGTCTAAAAACGTTTGAAAATGTGATGTTACAAATCAGTCATAGAATTAATAGTTGACGTTCTATGTGTGCATGCAGTTAATTCTTAGATGTGTAGTTTGTCTGAATGTTTATTGAAAATACAGTAGACTCTTTTAATCACAAAGTGTACAACAAAATTTTATTAAAATATTTTTATGACTTTTTCAATAAAACTATGCCTACATTACAAACTAAACGTGATTTTTTTTTTAGAATTTTAGCATACTTTTATAAAGACGTACATATAAGTATTGTTGGTTACTGAATTTTGAAATATTAAGAAATAGTTACGCGCAGATTTTCTAACCAATATAATAAAGAAGCATAGTTAAAGCTAATTAATGTTTATGACGTGTACCACAAAGATTCTATAATTATAAAAATTAAAATAAAACATATAATATTCTGAGAAGTGAAACAGAGAAGGTAAAATTAGACATATCTTTGTATATGAAATCTTGTAGTAAGACATATGTTTGTATGCATCTGAAATTTACAAACATAACATTTAAATTGTGTTCTACTAGAAGTTCGCCCTATTTTTTTTTTTTTTTTTACAAATATGTAACCTAAGTTAGGAATGTATTTCCAACCATGGCGTACATAACAGTATTCGCTACCAGACATTGTATTGTGTGAGGAGAGAATTTGTCATTTACCAACCATCATAAGAGTCGTAAAACAAGGCCTGGAACATACAGATCGCCTGTCTGAAAAGATTCTAGGCTGATTGTTACATAAATAATAATAAACAAAACCACACAGTACGAACATGAACACAAGCTGCTAACATGCTATACAGAAATCAGAGAAAAACGCCGAACCTTCGTTTCCATTGTTAAATTTAATTAAATCAAACCCTTTTTAAAACAGGTAACCATAAACAAATTATTAGCCTACTTTCCTCTAGGAAAGATAGGCTTATGAGATCGCGCGTCTGTCTGTCTGTCTGTATGTCTGTAAGTCTGTATGGATGTATGTATGTCTGTATGTCCCCCCCTAATAACTTTTTATACAGTTCACGGTAAATAATGAAATTATTACAGAATATTATGCCATGACTGGTGAATACGACGCAATTTTTTTTATC
>PNEQ01054025.1:0-10804 GCA_003012365.1 Medauroidea extradentata | reverse complement strand
GGGGTGCGGTTACGGGTTCGTATCCCGTGCAAAGACTTTGCGATGGGAATTACTATGACATCATACGAGCATATTGCGCGCGCTCTTTACACTGAGTTAAGACAATTTATAGTTCACTGTTATTGAGTACGATAGCTGTTAAATGCCTTCATCACATATTTTATCCAGAGTTACTGTTTACATTACGTAATTTCACGCGGGCAACGCCGCAGCCGGCCGGCTAGATTACTTATAAAGAAGACATGTTGCTTTGATAAGCAAATTAAACTAAATGTAATCTTGGATTAGCGAAACTCATTCTTACATAATTATAGTAGTATAGAGAAATACGATATTTAGTTATGCTGTAAATAAGTTGCAGTTCCTAAACCTTTATATACGTTTTTAAAATCCACAAACACGAAACGTGCGCGACAGTGGTGAGGGAAAATACTACTTGCGTAGTACGGGCAGGCTGCACGTGAATACCAGCAGCTCTGCTATCAGCCGGGCGAGCTGCCCGCGCGGTATCTGGCAACACTGCAAGGGCAGCGCTTGTTATTGCCCGAAGGGAAGAGGGGAGGGTTGTCAAGCACTCGCGTGGCTGAGGAGCAGAGTAACGTGACCCTTCCCCCCCCGAAGCTATCACGCGACTGAGCCTTGCCTGGAGCGACCGTCAGCTAATATACAAGTTAGTGGCTTAGGAAGGAGTCACTCAGAAGCCTCCTACGAGCCATTACGCAAAAACTATGGGCGATTACAAATTTAATAACAGCGAAATTTAGTCGTACTTTGTGTCTAAAATAAGAAAAAAATAGCTGGTATAAATATAAAAATAAAAACATGGTGATGAAAATTGCTGTAGATCGTGCCATTATCGTCTATAGGTAACTAAAACTTTAACCTTTGAAAAATATCACCATGCCTTACTGCTTTTAACTTTAACAATAGCTGCCTTACAGCTTGTTTGGTTGGCAGCAGATTGATATATATAGTTCCGTATGTTTTCCTACTTAATCACAACAATACTGTAATAAATTCGACTGAAATCGACGTATTTGTATATTATATTTTTAATAAACTTTTCTTTTATCAAACTATACAGGTAACTACAGGCGGCACAATGTATCTTACATGCGCTATCATTCAATGACGTGTCCAGGGAGGTTAGACACTTCCCATCGTTAGCCGTTACGCGCGGAAAGATACTAATTGCTTGAAAATAGAACTTTTGCGGGGCTTTCTTGAGTGCTCACTTTATTCCGAACCGCCTGTAGCAGCATTAATTAACAAGACAATGTTGGAGTGTCTTAAGAAACATACGCGGTGGCCGAGTGGTTCCACACCAAGGAGAACCAGGTCCAATCCCCGGCAGAGCTACGGCTGGTTCTATATTTTTTACCGTGTGGGAAACGTAACGTACGTTGCCGTTGGCCGGCGGGTTTTCTCAGGATACTCCTGTTTGCCCCGCCAATGCATTCCGTCGATGCTTCATCTACATGGTTTATTTTCATGACATCTCTCATTCATCTCTTGTCTTACAGGCCGGAGGTTGGTGATTGGCTGGCACCCCATCTCGTAGGCATAATCATGGCTGAGACGGTGTAAGGAGAATACTTGTAGGGGTGCGCGCGACATCCTGGACCACGGCCGTAGAAGAACAGGTCTGGACACTCGCCTTGTTGATAGGCTGCAGTTCACCAAGTTACCGAGAGTGTTGTGCGTCATTGGCGCGGCAACCAGGGCGGTCGGGCTCTAACTCCGCCCACTTCCCTCCCACTGTTTTCCAGTGTTCACATTATAAAAATAAACAAATTATTAAAACACATTTTTTATCAATTTCATGAAATACTTCCTTCGCTCACAGTCCTAAATCATGGCGCCTACAATCTTTATTTAGGCCTACTTTATAATGTAAATACTGGGAAAAACGTGGGCGGAGTTTGAGCCCGACCGCCCTGATTGCAGCGCCAAAGACGCACAACACTCTCGGTAACTTGGCGAACTGCTGTCATACAACAAGGGGGTCTAGCAAAATACATTGGTAGACAGTCGAGTGTCCAGACCTGTACTTCTACGACCATGGTCTAGCCCTAATTGCGGTATACAGGTTGTCGTCAGATTTTATGTCAGTAACTTGTGGAAACTATCTTCACGTCTAGAGGAACAAAAAACGTTATATGGACATAGGTCCCAAAACGCTCCGTTTCTGCGCTACAGTTAGCAATACACGATGTACAGTTCAGAGCGCGGGCTTCTGGATCATGTTGCAGTGACCAGTCAGTACTGCAGTCCTGTACATTGTACACTACTCCGCTATGCCATTAACCCATAAACAGTAGGAATAACTGGGAAAGTTAATAGAACTTGTGAACTGATATCGTCGTCATATCATAATATTGCTAACCGTAGTGCAGAACTTATATAACAGTTTTTGCAAGCAATTTCACAAAATCCTGTGTGTGTGTCTATATATATGTATGTGTATGTATTTTAGATACGTATATATATATATATATATATATATATATATATATATATATATATATATATATATATATATACGTATCTAAAATACAACATAACATAAATTATATTTTTAAAATCCCTCCGACGCCGGGTTCATATTCATTTGCCACCTCTGCCCATCAACTCTGCCCATTTTTGTAGGTGACTATGGTATGATTTCCAGGTTCATAGCTAGACTGAACGGTTTCTCGTGCTGAAATGTTGAGTGTCAGCAACGATAAAAGCAGCTGGCGTGGGAAGTGCTTGCATACGGCAGGATAGCGCTTTTATCAGCTCGAGACGGCTTGTATCAGATGTCGTACGTGTTTGTTTCCACCAGGCCAGTATAGGCTGCAGTCGTGAAGAGTCATGGTTGGACCCTCGTTACTTCCACTCAGGTGAGCTGTGGCTCGATTATTTCTTACGTCATTTGCCTCTGGAACAATTGGCGGTTGCTGTTGGTGTTGTTTTGTTAATCATTGGTGTGCGAATGGTGGGTTAGCACAATAGACGGGTATAGGAGTTGCAGTTAAAGGTGTCTGAAATAATATGAGTTTACAGTAAATTTTGGCCCCGAATTTCAGTGTTATGCTGTGTGTTTGAAGAAATTAGAAGTAAAGTGAGGCTTAATGAAGTTTATATATTAGCACTAAACATAACTCATCTCTATTCTGCGATTTGATTCATACGTTGAACGTAAAAGTCAACTTAACTACAATGACAACAACAACAACAACCACAAGAACTGATAGTTTAAATGCTTTCGTGACCAATACTAACCACTTCAACACCAACTACAACCACCAACAGGCAGTTCTACCACCACACATTTGGTAACCTGTCCTTCAGCAGTCGCCAAGATCAACCACTATCAACAACACCAACAACAACCATGAATTATGTCAGAGGTCTTATAATTCATTCACACGACGCAATATTTAACCTTTATCAAAACCGCTGATACAAATTTTCATTCTAGAATAACAAATCAATGCTGTCCGTAAACATTTTGCACAGATGTCTTGCAGCACGCTCTCTCCTTGCAGAAGTCTGGTTGAAGTGTCTCTGCGGTTTCTCAACAACCGTTAAGTTGTGAAAACAAACACTAACTCGATACAGTTATTAGTGCACTTGAGTGATTTCTAAAGTCCTGTGTTATTTATATAGTACAATACTCACTATGAAATATGAAAAGCGAAACAGGTTAGTGACTGCTCCGTGACTCGACTTGTTTCTCTTCGCACATCTCAACTTGACGCAGTTATGCAAAAAGTAGCCAACCCACAAAGTAGTATATTCTGAGACACTCATCCAACGTAGAAGGAGAAGGTCAAAAGTAGATCATAGTAAAATAACACGTAATATACAGTAATAATTGAATAAAAACAAGAGCGAAGAAGAAGCGGGTTGTAGATACACACAGTAGATTTTGACCGTGAATATCTATGCACTAGTTAACTGTTGGGTGGTTAACATAGCGCCGTCCAATTACGATGTTCTCCCATATGTATGACTGTTACGCAGAGTTGATCATATGATGAGCTCAGAATGTCAAGAAGAATTCTTGTGTGTGTGTATACACACACAGAGACACTTGTGATAAGTTCTAAAGAAACGAAACTTCAAATGGAAATACACTACAGGTAACCGAACATCGCCCCCGGTTCGGCTTGTGGCCAATCTGCTAACATGTATTTGGTCGTATCTGCAAGGGCCGGGAAGAGAGGGGGCCGCGAAATATTATTTAAGAGGAATTGTCCCCATCTCCCAAAGAAAAAATAATAGATTTGTACTATTTCACTCAAAAATATTATACAAATACTTTTATAATATCGATATTAACTTTAAATATTGCCACCTAAAATTGTTTTCCAACCGTTACAGCTTATGGCGTACAAAAAAAAAAGCTACCACATTTTTTCATATTCCTACCAACAAATTATTCACAGTTATAATAAAATAAAACGGGCTTAAATAGCCGCCATTTTCCATTTTTAAATAGACATTTTCTCCTGGGTCTCGTTACATATATATGTATGTATATATATACATATATATACATATATATACACACACATACATACATACGTTTTACAAAATTAATTAGCATTTCTTAGTGGATCTTATACAAAATTATTTTCTTGTACGTCAGCCGAATAGTTCTATAAGTCTACATAAAAACTTTTATTCTCTACTGCGTACAGGTCGGCCTCCGTAGCGTCTGCGATGTTAGAGGCCTTGGGTTAGAATCCTTGCTCGGACATGGATGTTGTGCTGGCCTTTCACATCACTTCACCATTATCGTCTTTTAAGATCCCATTGTTAAAGGGTCGTGGAACACACTCACCTCACATACTTTACAAACGTTACACTTTGTTCGTTTATGAATTGTTATATCATAGGAAATTTCACAAACAGGACGTGTAAATAAAACACGCATGTGTGTACACGGGTATGTTTATATGTATATATAGCTAATATTAATATTATTTACATTTCTATTATTTATTGATTTTACGTGGATGGTCCTTCCGAAACACACGAAGCATTATTTATGATTTCGTTTTACATTTTATCTAGGATTTTTTAAATTTAAGATCATCTACCTTTCGTTAGCGTCCACTTGGTACTTTTTTTGGTTTTATAGTACGTTATTCTGTGCAGTACCTTCCCACTTTTCAATACTTTTTCCTTACGCATTTTTCGGTTCCAAATTCTTCTGGTTTGGTTTGGGTGTGTTGCATGTTCGCTTTTATTTGCTGTGTGGGAGGGAATGTCTTCAGTCTGTCAACTCTTTCAAGAGTGTTGTGGGTTAGCATGTGTGGGTATGTATCCATCCAGCAGTCCTAGAAACAGTAGGGCGGGTACCGGTACTCGACGTGAACTTCTTGACGGTCGCAGGGCCACTGCTGGCCGACAAGTCTCGCTGACCTGGACAGCAGTAAACATAATGCCGTGATGCTCGAAGGCAGAGGCACACTTCTATCTCCATCGCATATGTATCGGTTTAGCAATAAAGTTAACGATTGTCATCAAACCTTTCGATGTTAACTATTTAAAAGTTACATTTCATGGGTGAGCGTAGTTTGATGCAGTGCCGATTTATAGGCGGAAAGGGAGGGGGTTAAGAGGGGGCATGTTCCCCGGGCGGGAGACTCCCCCCCCCCTTTTTTTTTTTTTTTAAGAAAATTAATACAGATGAATTTTATCCGCCTTGAAGAAGCAACTAAACTTTTTGCTGTGAGAAAAGTTAGTAAAGCTATTTTCTAACCGAAAGCCATAGTGTCCTGATGTAGTGTATACGTATAATATTCTTGTGTATGCAACACCTGTAAATTAAACTGAACTGATGAGTTTAACTTCATCATATAATTTTGAAGTACAGATATTTTTGCATGGAAATATTCCCTATATAATTTCTAAAACGAAATTAATATTGCAGCAGTATTAACTATATTTGTACCCAATATTTTAATTGTCTTACATTAATATTATAAAAAAGAAAAAAAGGGGGGATTGTAAGTCGACTTTGCCGCCGTTACAAAATTATCTGGATCCAGCACTGACTTGATATGATTGTATACATAGAAGTATAGGCGCAAGGCAATTAACATCGGTCGTGAACCTAATTATATAGAATCAACCCTAGACGCATTGGCGCAATCCCTTTTTAAAAGCTTATTATGTAACTTGAAATGTATGTTTGTTCGGGTTTAATTTTGTAACTAAATTTTAAATCAGTTATCCTCAACCGATTGAACTGAAATTTTGCATACGCGTTTAGTTTGGATGATAGTTCATGTTTAGCTAAGTGACGTCATTCTAAATACAATATGGCGAACTGCTCAAGATGGCGGACTAGTTATATTTTATGCACTCCCATGATATGGGTATCAAATGAAAGGGTTTGCTGAGAACAATACGAATAAAATGACGACCGCGTTCAGCTCTTCGAGGAGATGGTGTACTACTGCCGGCTAAACGGCAACACTTAGCGGGGTCGTGTCTAAACTAACATTGACCTACACCCTGGGTAAGTTCTAGCGGTGGTGAAAAAAAAATCCAAAATCAAACCAGGAACTGTGTTCCGTTAGGCACAAGCAAGCTTCAAGCTGCAATAAGTGGTGCATGCCTCCAAACACCCAAAGTCAAGGTGAGGCCGTGTCGAGGACTGAGTATCGTCAGAGTGTATCAAACATGGTGTGAACGTACCACCTCAGGGCACCGGGGCGAGCCCTGTCGTATATTAGCTCTTACCCTTCTAAACGAAGTTCTGAGAAGGCAGACGGATATTTCATCCGTATTCGTGGGAATAACATGGAAGAATTACTAAAAACTAAGAAATAAATAAATAATAAAAAAAAATTTTTTTTAGAAACAATATTTTATTTAAGTGCTCTAAAAAGAAGAAAATAAACTTAAAATTAAATCAAATCCGTCAATTTATTTGATTACACAATTTATATTATATAAAACCTTGTTGCAAGATTTACCTGTGTTGATAAACAAGAATACAATATGTAGCTTGAACTTGACATAACTAATTCTAAGAAAAATTAGTAATATGTTTTTATATAAAACAGGTAAATCTCGCTACAAGCTTTTATGTAATATAAGTGTAATGTAAGAAATTGACGGATTTGATTTAATGTACAGTTTATTTTCTTCCTTTTTATAGCAATTAAATAAAATCTTGTTTTTAAAAACGTATTCTTACTATTAATTTTTTTCCATTCGCTGTTTGCCATTTCTTCAAACACAATTAATAACAATACAGAACTTTTCATCCGGACATAAGTGTGTACGGTTTTCGTATTGCGATTGATCCAAACTGCGTCTGGAGTTGGACCATCCAATTCGTAAGAGAAATTCAGCCCCGGCTCCGATTGGTTAAATAACCAGCCGATGTTCTGTTAGATCACATCTGTCCTAGTATTTGTCAGAATTTGCTACAGTATTATTTTAATCCTTTCAGAATTGTATATATGTGTGAGTTTGTATTACCACTAAACAACCCATAACAGGATGTAGAAACTCCGAGTTATGTGTCATTAAAAAGGTAGATGTGTTCAAATCATACGCACGTAAGTTATGTTGCTGATTAATGTTATGGTATAGTCAAGAATAATATATCCATTGTTTGAAGAGATAAAAATATATTTCAGTAATTACGATACAATTGGTTATAGTTTTAGTTTTCTGTGTTGTGTAGGCAATATATATATATATATATATATATATATATATATATATATATATATGTGTGTGTGTGTGTGAGAGAGAGAGAGAGAGAGAGAGAGAGAGAGAGAGAGAGAGAGAGAGTGATGAACGGTGAATTTTAAGTCCGATTCTCATTTTATTGAAGAATAGTAACACAAAAATTATAATGTTCGTAAGACAGCATAATATGACGTCTTAGTAAGTAAACTACAGTACAGTAGTGTGTGTAAAATAAAGTTAATGTACTAGCAACAGCGTCAGTAACATGTGATTCACTGTTCTTATGCTATCACAAAATTATCTAACAACTGCTAGAAAATATTAATGTTTGATTTTTTTTTTTTTATTCATTCAGTTTGTCCTGTGTTACCACCTCACGATTAATTTAATACCAAACCACTTGTGAAGTGTTCTGTGTCATTCGCAGATGACTTTTGCTGTCGGCTTAAATTTTTTTTTTCATCGCTAGAGAGTATGCCATATACAGTAATTGATTCTATTATGTAGGCCTACCTTAATGATTACGATGCTATAAGAACAGTGTACATTAATACAAATCTAAATTTATCAATATATTTTTAATGATCCAGAGACGACTTCATCACACCAATAACATTAATTTTAATAAGATCAATATGATCTTAAAACTAAAGGTACGTAAGATAAAAATACGGCTAGCGTATGCGGGAAAAAAATTGTTATCTGTTATATCTAAAGGCGTACATGTGAACACGGCCGGCAGTTATTTTGCCCTGAATACCGCAAATTTCAAATATATTTATTAAAAGTCTTGAGGTATATGCTTTTTAACTTTCTACAACATATCTGCTGATAGTAGTAATTGTTACGATTAATCAATTATAAACTGATAAAGGAACAACTGAGTTGTTGGCACATTGAAACAGTAGAAAATCCAATTCGATGTACTTATCAAAGTGCAAGACCGCTATATCAAAGACATTCCAGCCATTATTTATCAGTACTCAAGAACTGTATTTACCAGAACATCAAAAGAGCCGATCCACTCAGAAAAATTTTCAAACGTACTTAAAAAGTACGTTAATGTATATTTGCTTGAGATGATGAGATAATTATGTCTTGAATATTTGCGACTAATTTTTGTCAAACGTGAGCTACATAAGGACATGTTGTCTGCCTCATATTTCTATTTTCTGACACATCTATCACTGGAAAACAATATAAGAAGCTAATGTATGCGCTACTCTGTACTTAGCAAACTATTATTCCAAGAGCGGGTTGTGTATAATTAATATTGTCAAATTTTCCGGAGAAAGGGAGCGGACTTAGGGTTACAAGATGTAGGGTTTAAATTTTCTCTGATATGCTGGACTTTATTTATATTCATTAAACATTTGTTCGTGATAAATAGGAGTCAGCATACGATAGACATGTTAATTCATATTGAAATACGTGTACGCTCTTAAATGTGTCCGTAAATTCACGGAAATATTTACAGAAAAGCACTGTAATTGTACGGAAGTTGCTTCCGTACTTATTTGTTTACGGAGATTTGTCCGTGTTGCCAGTTTACGGATGTTTGACCGTAACTTTCCATAAATTCATGGAAATATGTTTCTATTATTGTAAAGCATATTTTAATGTGTTTCTTAAAAAAAAAATGCTTGTATTAATGATCTCTATGCCTCCTAGAGTTAATGTGCATGCACACTGATGCGAAACGAAGAGAAGAGAAGTGGAGCGACGAGCAATACAGCCAAGGACTCGTATCGTGCATGGGCAAAGTGCCGAACAGCCCAGTAAGTGAACGAAGTGTTCCGAGGAAGCCACACTCGTCTTTCATTCTCCTCGCTTCACCTATCCTGCAGTGGGCGGCCACACATGTCACTACATGGAACTTACCACAACTGGAAAACAATCGCACCTCTTCTCTGTGTTTCGCGCCAGCGTGTATGCACATTTGAAGTTACTTATTTCTACACAGTAAACTCATTTTCTCACAGTAAAATCAGGATATCAAAAACTAAATTTGTCTCCTGTAAAGTTGGTCTCTTACCACTACACGGAACTTGCTCACTGACTATGGTACAGTCGTTAGAGTGTCTGCCTGGTAACCTCAAAACTTTTCGTTTGTATTCCGGCAAATTTGTAAAAATTTTCAGGGTGCTAAATTGTATGTTAAGGTATCGAGAAACACGTGACAAATAAGAGTGTTTCGTAATTCTGGAGATTGGGATGCTAGTAATTTAAAGAATTTCAATGTTTGTGAGGAAAACGGATTGTCCGTAATTTTACGGACGATTTTGTTACCAAGCAAAACTTGGTGTCCGTTATTTTACGAAGATTTGTGGATAATTTTTTGCCTATACATTTTCGTAATTTCACGGATATTTTTTAACAGTGTAGAACGAAACTTGTAATATTGGAGACAGCGAAAAATTGCAAAGTAACTAAGCTGTATGATTACATAACTTTTTACTACTTTTAAGATTAAAGAGGTCAGATGTGGCCATAAATTGTAGCTAAAATAATATGTAGGTCTATTAACATGTGTATGTCTCGTAATTCAAGCCTTGGCAGTAAACGTGTACGCTGCCCAGGAAATAAATAAATTTAATGTCCAGTCATCTGAAGGTTATTTCTCATAAAAAGGTAGAAGACAATATGTGAGACCTTTTACAGATAAAGTTAATATTAAGGGATATATGCGTCCTTGGAAATTAAGTTTAATACATTATTTTGGTAAAACACTATGGGTGATCCGAAAGTAAGATTATGTTTTGTTTTTACTCGGAAACTTATTTCCAGACAAAATGCGCCATGGTATCATGGACTGCTTGCCTTGAACTATTTTTGACAATGTCGCCACTGACATCGAGACATTTGTCATAGCGTGAAATCAGTTTGAATAAACCAATCTGGTTAGGGTATAACACGGTGCACTGCGATGCGAGGGATCGTCGCACTACCTGCTCCACATCAGCATTGTTGTGGAAGTGATGTCCCGAGAGTGCGGCTTTCAATGCAGAGAACAGCTGACACTCTGATGGAGCAAGATCTAGGCTGTAGGTCTGGCGATCCAGTTTCTCCCATTGCAATGCAGGGACCAGCTGACAGT
>PNEQ01054024.1:0-10803 GCA_003012365.1 Medauroidea extradentata | reverse complement strand
AAAGTATGTTTAAAACCTTGACGCATACAATAAAAAACTGTAAATAAACATAAACAACACGTCTTCAGTTCCATAGTTTAAAGATACACACAAGGTTCACATGCGGCACTTGACATAAAATGGCCGCCTAACTCTTAGTTGCAACTTCAGCGCTCGTGGTGGTGGAATTCCATACCATTATTTTGGCGAGATAACCACTCAGAGTCCCATATTTCTGTGGTTAAAAGTGCACATCCCAACAGTGTACATCATCTGTGACATAGGCCTCTGTTTTGTTTTGCTTTTCTATCACCGAATTAATGACGGTATTTTAGAAGTCTAATATTTAGCACGTGGTTAGTTGTAACTTTAACGTGCATGTGTTTGAATGAAATGTTGCAGCAGATAGTAATAATAATAAAACTAGAAATTTAAAAAGTTGTTCATCAAAGTGATAGTGTGAGATACTGTAGTTAACGATTTCGAAATTCGCGTCCAAGCCTACACTATCAGCCATAATTTCAAATCGTAGGCAGATAGAAAACAACACTGCCTTTGTTGGCGTAAATAGGAAACATATTAAAGTATGTAAAAATGAAGTCTTGTACAAGGAAATAAGAGGTTAGGGGCATTAAAAAGTAATGCTTCGGGACTTATTTTTTAAGGGAAGGCTTGGCATGCAGTACTTGAAATGTGAGTAGAAAATTAGCAAGCATCCAGTGGCTGGCATTTTAAATTTAAAGTCATTGTAACACACTATGAAGTTATCTGGTGAAGAGCTTGGTGTAACTCTGATATTCCAGAAACATGGCAACCTATCGTGTGAAGTTCCATGTGCAAGACATTTTCAGTAGTTCATAATCTTTAAAATAAATAGCAATCTCAGCAATATTATCTTTTTTTTTTTGGTTGCTTCTATAATTCCCAGGATATACTGTGAGTTGTCGACCAAAGTTTTGTAGTTCACGTGAAATTCTATGTCGAGTAGAAATCAGTTGTATAAAACCTCTATTTAACAAACCCCCTTACAACAAACATGTAATTTTTTGGTCCCTTGAGTTTTGTTAAATAGAGGTTTTACTGTATGTGGTAAACAGTGAAGGATGAAAATTAACACACATACATAGTTGAATCTTGGTATGTTAAGGACATTTCAAGTGATTACAAAGTTCAGTTTTTTCCTTTGTTAATCAGTGTTGATAATTGTAAATGTGACAAATTCATTTACAGGCTTGGATACAGACAGCCCTCCATTAAATGTGAAATGTTCACATGATTTAGACAATCTGAAACCTGAAGGCTGTCATAAATAGGGTTGTTAAAATGTTCGGTATACCGAAACCGAAATAACATTTTCACTACAGTACTTTCATTTCCATTTCCATTAGAATTTCTGCTGTCAAAATTCGTTAATAAGCTACATATTTCGAACTTAAATTTCCGATAGTTTATCGAAGTTAGTTTCATTTTAATTGGTTCAGAAAGAATTTTTAATTCAATGAACTTGTAATTGCATATGTAAGTAATGTAAACCATGTTAGAAAATATTTACATCACGAGTTACATGCTGCTGAAAGATTGTTTTATACTTGCACAAATACAGTAAGTTATATTAGCATGTCATCAGATTCCACTACATGGAACAGTAATTTTTAGATACCTCAAACAACACCAAAATGAATTATGCAATGGACTACTGAAATCCAGGACTGAGATGCACTTTCAGTAAGGTGATAAAAGTATCATATGATAGGCCTATTGTTGTACTGTGTTCTGAAAAGACATGCACGTTGATTTAGCATTATCAAATTAAAATATTTAATATTTTTAATTTTAAGAATTTTGTTTAAATTTAGTTACGGCTGAATTCATCTTAAAAGAACTTTTCTTTTTGTTTCAATTTCGTGAACGTTCATACATTTTCTGTCACATTCATTTTGTGGGAAATAAGTCACGTTAACACAACCCTACTAATAAATATTGCAACATGTAACATGCACATTGTATATATTCTTTTAGGCATGTTAAATAATGTGAACCACTGGAATCTAGATGGTTTTCTTGATGTTGTAAATTTCTACACAAATTTCCAGCAAGGAAATATGACTTTGCAAATATAGTACGTAGATAAAACATGGAGTAGAGGTACAGACAATACACTAGATCCCTGATTCTACTAACAAATTGTCCATACAAACAGAGACAGCCAATTTTGTGTTTGTAGCCCCCCCTCCCTTTTTTTTTCTCTCTACACGGGAAAATCAGTGACAAGTGGTAAAGTCATATTCGTACATCTCTGAGAGAAACATAAGACTTATTGTGGGCATTACTATACCCAAGCATCACATTAGTAGGCATGTGCGAAGGTCTGTTTTTAAATGTGAAGCAAAGTCAAATCGAATCTTGACTTGTGCGAAGGAATGTCGAAGGAAAGTCGAAGTCGAAGAATTTAATTTTTTTCACATCAGACAGCAAAGAAAAAAAATTATCACAAACAATTGGTAATGAAAAAATATTTAAATATACCGTATTTACTCATGTAGCCTAACAAATTTTTTTTCTAATGATATTTTGGGTTCAAACCAGGGGGTGCATAAGATAAACGAGGATTTTTTTTAGTGTGATTATAACCTCCATAACTCGAAATTATATTATGGAATACTTAAATGTCAACATACTGTATCTGAACAAAACCAACTTTAATTTAATGTAACATGAACACCTGCCTACGAGATGTAACATTTTAGGCCTACTCCCTTCCAACTGCTAGAAGAAGCCATATTTACAACCACAAATTTTCACTTTGTACAAGAGGTTAATTTCTTTGTTCGTTACCGCTGATGACATTAACTATAATTACCGAAAATGGCAATTCTGATTTAAATGAATCTGCAGTCTTTACGGTTTAAGATTAAAGTCATAATAAATTGCAGCCGTAATATAGAACGGGAAACGTAAACAATAACATTGTTGGCAACACCATAGATGAATGAGCAACATGGAGGCACCACAATGCGTTAAGACTTTCTCATTTGTGATGAGCTAAAAAAAATGTTTCATGCGTAACGTATGTAGGGAAATATTTTTAATATGTCCGTTATTTAGAATATTCCGGTGTTTGGAAGTCTGGATAAATGGTACTTTACTGTACTTACTGATTTACTGGCTACAGATATTGTTTTTGTTGCACCGGCGTAGTTTTGTTGGATTATTGTGACTCCTGCTTAAGGACCGGTTTCACCACGCATGATTAAAGAATATTATTGAGATTGTGTAGTAAAATATCTCGATTTTCTGTCATTTAAGTTTCACCATACACTTAATCGTGATTTTCTCGGGTTATCGAGATTAAATAGTTTATCCGCCATTTTCGGCCGCTTAAAACAAATTATCGAGATTAACTCATAACATATGTTGTTTGTAAACACACAATTGGTGGTCTGACAATTAGCAATTCAAAAATTGTATTAAAACAATGGCTCAAAAGATGTAGAATCCGTGAAAGGTGTATTATTTTAAAGAACGTAATGATGCTGACTTCAGATTACGTTTTCGTGTCAAAATAATTTGTCCACAGATGTTTTGAATGGATTGACGATTGTCTAGGTCAATATGCAAGTTGATATGTATTAAAATTTTATTTATTTTATTATTGTATTCATGTAATTCTTAACAAATGGAATATTTTTTCATTGTCAAATATTTTGACGTCCTTTCTGAAAGTGCATGTGCGGGTGGATTGTTTTGACACACGAAAATGCAATCTAAAGTCAGTATTGTGTTCTTAAAAATAAGTATTCCTTCCACGAATAAAAAAATATATGATGTATTTTGAGTTGATGGTTATAGGGTAATTTTAATAAAGGGCTGTTACTTCAACGAATTACATAAGATATAATGTACAAACTCTCACACATTTCAATTGCAAATTAACCTAAATAACTTCTACGACATTGTCGATTTTTGCTGTTGCGTAACATTATCTGCCTACCTATTTTAAACACTAAAATTTTATGTTACGGTATAGTTTCGATTTTATTTGCTACAAAAGATTTGGCCTTTATTACATATTTAAAAAAATTACAGTAGAACCTCGATTTTACGAGAGTCCATAATTCTCGAAAATACTGTCGTAAAATCGAGGATTTCGTAAAATTGGGATTTTCGTTTAAGCGAGACCCCGATTTAACAAGACCCTCAATTTTACAGCAGTACTGTCAAGAACATGCGCTGTATTAATATCTGACACCGTAAACCGAGGTTAAGCTATAAATACTTAAAACTGCACAATTTATTTAATTTTTTTTCTCATTTTTAATTTTTTTTAAATAAAGATTTTTTGATGGTTCCTGATGATAGCCTCGTAAATTCGCTACTTCGTAAAATCCGGTACTCGTAAAATCTGGGTTCTACCGGTAGAACCCCGATTTTACGAGAGTCCATAATTCTCGAAAATACTGTCGTAAAATCGAGGATATCGTAAAATCGGGGTTTTCGTTTTAGCGAGACCCTGATTTAACGAGACCCTCAATTTTACAGCAGTACTGTCAAGAACATGCACTGTATTAATATCGGACACCGTAAACCGAGGTTAAGCTATAAACAGTTAAAACTGCACAATTTCTTTAATTTTTTTAAATAAAGATTTTCTGATGGTTCCTGATGATAGCCTCGTAAGTTCGCTACTTCGTAAAATCCGGTACTCATAAAATCAGGGTTGTACTGTACTTGTACTTCATATCGTCGATCGCAATACGATATCATCATACAAAAAACAAAACGTCAGTGATAGCCTCCGCTGGCCTTGGTCCGTACAGCCACAACAGCTTAAAACATACGTATTCGGGAATCTCCGACAGATGTTAGGGAGTTTTCATACGTGTAAGGCAACTCGACAGACACCCATGTTCATAAAATTGCGATAATATTATCTCAATTTTCTTGGAGGAAGATAATTCGTGGTGAAACACAAGCTACTTTATCGAGATTAAAATGGAAGAATAAATTGTAATTTCGATAATGTAGTCGCGATTATTTACAAAGTTAATCTTGCGTGGTGAAACCGGCCCTAAGTGAAATTGTGCCGCCGAATGTAGCTTAAACAAAATAAATAGTTCACCACTGTGCCATGAATTTGAGTTTTTAAGGGAAAGTTATACAGAATAATACAATTACAAATAAACTGAAAATTACCTGCACCACATCAATAATTTTGTCCGTTTTGATGCAAATTGTGGTTATCTTCGACCGACTTTCAACTCAAAGATTTTTATTGGTCGAATACAAAGTCGGAGGAACAAAAATCTTTGATTCGACTTTGGCAGTGCGAAGCTTCGCACACCCCTACACATTAGTAATAAAGAATACAAAATGAGGTTACGCATAGGCCTAACCTTCAGTGCACAATGCAAAACCTCGTGGCCAGTGTTTACAATTCTGGCAAGAAAATAGTATGTTTCATATTAATGAAGTATTATTAACAATTTAAAACGTAACCCTCTTCGCTTAAAATACTGTAATCATCGTTATAGATACATTAATACCAAAACCTTATTGAAAGATGTTGATAAACACCCCTGCCATTTTGAATTGTTTGTAGATGTTGACAAATTTATAACTGTCTTTAGATTTAAATATTTAAAATAACAGCACTCTTATATTTACAAAATATGTACATTATAATTTAAGAGCAAAATTTAATATGTGCCATATTTTATAGCTGTAAGAATGCACTACACATTACCTAATAGTGTTTTTGAAGACAAATTATTAGTTTGAATATGGTGAAATTTCAACCTTAGTCGTTTCAGAAGTGATCAAAGTGAAATTTGTTTGCGTCCAAATTATGAACCAATGCAAACAATATCACTTCAATGCGTTAAATGTAGTGCTGGGTAAAACTTAAATTTCTAGAACGAACTGAACTCGAACTTAATGTAGCAATAGCTCCCTCGAACCCGAACTTGAACCGAACCTTTAATATGGTCCTCGAACCGATCTTGAACCGAACCTTCCTGTTATTCACCGAACTCGAACTAAACGGTTACCACTTTTCAGTCACTAATGTAACTTTCTCATATATTTTCTAACAAGCTTGATGATTGCTTATGTGAGGAAAAAGTTGCATTGTCAGTCCGTGCAATTCAACAGAATTGTAATACTGTAGTTTTCCCTTGCCATCTCAGATTGTATAAAACTGGGCACAGAGGTTGCCTCCGTACAGACCAAGAAAAATATAGAATTTTGGAGTGACATCCACCAGTTATAAAAGAATAGCTGCATACATTTTATAATTAAAAAACCTAAACTACACATTAGGCAAATTATTTAATTTGTCATAACTGCTTTCCACATTATACTAGAAAGGAGAGAAATCTGTGTTTTAGAAAAAAAGTTAAATTTTTTTCTTGTTTTTTAAATTTTTAATATACTGCACATTTTAATTTTTCCAATAATTGTATAAAATAGCTTGTACAAATATTTAATTATTTACAAAGTCTAAAAGTAGAGAGCTATTTGGTTCATTATTAAAATATGAAAACAAAAGTACTTTTTCATCAAGCTCAGGTTATACTTGTTAGAAGCAGAGGAAAACGTTACTTGATATAGTGAAATCTTGTTACAAAGTACTCAAAAAATTAGTTAATGTTATGCCCTAATATAAACAAGGGTATCAAAAGTCTACTAGTGTGTCAGCAAACTTGGACACTGATTGGCTAGTGATGTCTGACATGTTGTAACAGAGTTTTGATGTAAACATTGCATAAAATATTAATGTATTCTCCTATGCTGTTTAATCAAATTTTTGCTTTTATAAAATACAGTTGCAGCAGCAGCATTCGCGTTTGATGAGTAGCAATAACCTGAAATATTATTTGGTTGCAGCCTACCTAACTGTAATTTCACTAGAGAAGTAATTAAACTGCTTACCTTAAAGAATCCGGTGGAATTGGGAAAAAATTTATTTTCTTAACTTTCCTAAGAAAAATTAAATGCTTGTCTCACAAGGCTTATTG
This sequence comes from Medauroidea extradentata, assembly GCA_003012365.1. Lineage (NCBI taxonomy): Eukaryota > Metazoa > Arthropoda > Insecta > Phasmatodea > Phasmatidae > Medauroidea > Medauroidea extradentata. The sequence goes on along the minus strand of PNEQ01054024.1, from coordinate 3,808 downwards.
TTATCCATATTTTAAGGTAAAGAGCTTAAAAATTTGGTAAATTCTTATAGCTGACAAATTACACATGTCTTCTAACTGATAATAAAATATGACTGCCGTTACACAAAGTCATTGCGAGCCTGCAATATTACACAAAAAAAACGCTTTTGCCGGACATACATAAGAAGTCATGTAATCACAATTATAAAATGGCACCCTCGTTAACAGACGACCCTACAACACAGCAATCTTGCAGGACAGACGTGTAAAGAGGTGTTGAAGAATGGACACTCTCTCCTGACCTACTGTAGTTACTCCAGTCTTCTGCTGCGTCACTGCAACTTATCCTGAAGAGCTAACAATGTTCTACAATGAGTTGACTCAGAGGTGTTCGCCCAGAAATGAAACTTGAATTCCCAAACTGTTCTCAGTTTATTTAAACTTCATTTACATTATGAGGTACAAACTATTCATCCTATTACTGTGTACTCGGTTCACTGGAAAAGTCAGTATCAAAATGTAGCACTCGTTCACAAATATTTGATATTTGAAAGGAATGACTGCACACTTTGTATCCTCATATGCAACGTTAATTTAGAAGAGAAACTTGCACCTATTGGCATATACGTACGAATGGAAAAATTTTATGGAGAGTAAAAAATAAATAAAAAAACAGTGTTACAGAAGAAAAGGCCTTGGTGCAGCCTGTACGCTTTACATTTGCACTCCCGGTACGAATTCATAATAAATTTTGGCTGCAACCCCGCAACACAAACCACCCAGTTCAGTGTTTTGGATTCCTGAAAAATTGCGGAAGTAAAACTCTAGAAGGTGTCGCACACGTCATCACAGGCCACACTCCTGTTGGCTGTACTGACGTTACTTGATTACAATAACATCGACCCCTCTAGAGCCTAATTGAATAATTATTATGCGGAAACTGTGAACCAACTCAAACTAACTAGAAAAAAAACACTAAACAAAGCACAAAGCCAACCAGCCATAAAATTATTTACTACACCCTAACTTTGTTGAACTATTTATATTTATAACTTGTATTTCTCAACTATTGTAACTCGTGACTGATTTTTCTCATTTCCTTTTCTGAAACCGAGACCCCCAAAAAAAAATATTTTGCTAGAATATTACCAAAATACATATAAATTCCAATAAATGCCTGGATTTTAACTTCCTTAACAAAATACCATGTAAAACTGTAATTTTGCAATGCCTGTTTGCCAAAAGTCAAAGTTCCCTTCGCATGTCTTTGTTTTTCGGTGGTTATACTGTACAGTGAAGTATTTCTAACAGAACAATTTCTTGAGTAACTCTAATCATTATTCTGTAGTACATTGTAATGGAGCCCCATACTTTTTGCCTTTTTAAATACGATAGTTTGCTTCATAGAAATACAGTATGTGTGTGACTGACCGATGTGTAAATAAATGTCTAAATTACATATAATCTATGTTTTATAACAAACACTTGTACCACTGTCACATACTAGGTCTAGTATCTCCTTGACACCAGTTGAAGTCTCGTACTGTGAGCCATAATTTTCTGTGCAGGCACTAGGAGTGGCCGCTTCACCATCACCAAATGTTAATTAATTTGTTTTCCTAATCTAACAAAACCTTTTTCTATTTAATGCAAGGCAGTTTTCAGCATTTTAAACTAATTCAAAGTAGTGAATGTATAAACTAAGATGTTTTCTTAAGTAACCTGTTGGAGTTAAGTAGGTTTTACTTTTATCAATCCCAGGATGAGGATTCCTTGATCACGAAAATATGGCAAACAATTCATAGACTTGTGATATGCTGGAAACTTGAAAAGTTTACTTGCATGGCTATTTGAATGCCTGAAGCTGAAATTTTACTCTACCTATGCTAACCTTGTGACTTAATATAGGTAATTACAGTACAGTAAACTCCCCATTATCCGTGTTAATTGGTGCCGCGCAATCCACTGATAATCGAGAGATACGAATAACTGGAAAACTTCATATTTGTTACGATAAAAATGTAAAAAAAATTTAAGTTATTCATAATTAACTCTAAATACCATAACGACTTATGGATTTGCCTACAAACACTGTACTTCACAACCTTTTCACCAAAATAAATAAAAAATATGTCCGGGGTGCACGGTAAACACTAGGAAAAGTTATGTTGAAATTTTGTTAATCCATTCTTGTGTGTTAGAATTGACATACTTATGTTCCAAAAAGTTTATGTTTATATATATATATATATATATATATATATATATACACATATACACACACACACACATATACATATATTAAACAAAACTGTTTGGTTTTACCGTTGTTCAGCATATATAAAGCTGCACGGATAATCCAAAAACGCGTTAATCGGTGCACGGATAATCGGGAGTTTACTGTATCTCTAAAATCAGTCGCAGGAATTGTGGAGGAGACAGATGGTCATGGCAGTGCACAGAATTGTATATATTTCATAGTATGAGCCTTCCTATGGTTGGTAAGAACCAAATTGTTGATTCTGTCTGCAGTTTTATATAACACCTGTGAAAAGCCTTTTACAAAAAACAACCTGCCAGAGTTAGTAAGGTTGGGGGCCAGGAGTGGTGATCACCTGAGGTTAGATCGTTAAGACACACACTTGCAAGCAAATAAGACAGTGGACCTATGCTAGAGTTTTCATTCGCACGTGACTTGGAAGCAGAGTGGTATTTTTCGGAGCATGGAGAAATGTTTTTTGCTTTCAAACTAAGATTGAAAAGCAAGTGATTAAACAATCTCCGTGTCCTATACAATAGCACTCGACTTCCAACTTGCATGTGACTGAAAACGCGAGCATAGGCCCCTGGTCCGTACAAGAAAACTTCCTTTGCATCACTTTTTAAACAACTGTAGGATAAATTGTAACCTACTCTGGCTTACATAGTGACTGGTTGTAAAATCCTCAGTTGCCCATTTTCTTGCATATTGATTAGCATACAAGAAATAAAAATATAATTTATTTTACTACTTTTTCGTACTTTCTCTGTTCTATAAAACTTCTTTATCACTGCTAATAACTTGTATATATTTGATAAAAAAAAATCTAATGGATATAAAATAATTAGTAATCTCATAATTTTTAGAAATTGGTACAAATGGGTAAGAATAAAATTCGTAATTTTGTGCATGTAATGAAGGCCTTTGTCAGCAGAAATAATTGTACCGCACACATGAGTTCCAAGCAAGCAATTTTTTACTATCCTGTAGTCCTACAAGGTTTACTTGATAGTACTGTATTAAATATAGGTAATGTTCTTTACTTTGATACTTTGGTTAATGTTAGTATTAGATTTTAATAAAACAATGGAATTGTGACTATTTGTTGAATAATTTCAGAATGAAAACAAGTTTAAGGTTAAATACATGTACAGTATGCTATATGGTTTTTTTCACCACCTGAGGAAACTCCCTTGGCCAGTGAAACATTGTGACCGTTGTGAAGCGACCAGCCTGCGCTTGGGGTATAGTTTTTCAATTAGTCAGTTGTATTTCTAAAGTCTCTACTGTTGCTTACTTGTTTGCATAAATTAATGCTAGCCAGTGTTACTGACACTTCAGAACCAAGAGCTGGTCAGCCTGGTATCAGTTAGGGTAGGGTTGATGCATTTATTAATGTCAAAATCCCCAGTGTGTTGCCCGGCCACCCTACTTTAACATATTGCCTGTAAATTATTTAAATTCAGTGTGTCTAAAATGTTTGTAAGTCAATAATAATTGTTTCAATGTGAGGGTTCCATGTTCATTGTCGTAAGCCTAATAATTTTCTAAGTAAGTAAGTTATTTAAA
>PNEQ01054023.1:36446-56437 GCA_003012365.1 Medauroidea extradentata | reverse complement strand
CAGTCCCCCTTAGCTGAACTTGAGTTGTTGAATTTATTTTAAATTTTGTTGATATTTGCTATTTGCAACTTGTTGAGAATTGGGCTGTTGCCTTTGTTCAAGCTAGTGAGAATTTTTCTACACTCTACTTGATTACCCTCTGTCTTTAAACATTTGTAGCGGTCTTTAGAGAGTTGCCTGCGGGCCAAAGACCGTTACACTTCCACCAAGCGAAGATGCAAAAACGTTGATTGCGGATCACACATTCTGTTTGTGAATATAACAGTACACACTACTAACCAGCAAAAAATACGAAAGGCAGGTCTGTAACATAGCACAACAGCAGCATGTTCATAACAATGTTGCGCTAATGGGAAGACAATAAAAACACCTTAGACAAGTAAGGTTAAAAATACTCACAATGAGATGACATAGAACAATGAACAACTCTGCTAAGGAGCAATACCAACATGGAAAAGACAAAAATAATACAGCCAAAAGTTTACAATAAATGTACAAAGTTCCTTCCACCGACATCCTGGCAATTTTCACATCGACGTAACATTGATTGGCGAACACGTTCGAACACACCGGCCATGTCTCTAATTTGGTGTACTGCTTCCACGATTCACGCTACTAAATCTTCCTTGCTTTCAACAGGGGTCGCGTAAACAATGTCTTTGATAAATTCCCACAATAAAAAATCAAGGGGTGTTAAGTCAGGGGAACGTGGGGGCCACCTCACTGGTCCACCCCTGCCTATCCACCTGTCGCCATCACGACGCACATTTAACAACACTTCTTCCAAAAGTTCTTGTAGCACCTCTTGCAGAAAAATTAAGTGGTTCGCACTGTTAAGACTTGGCGGGAGATTGTAAAGGCCAGTTAATTGATTGTGCACTATTCCCGCCCACAAGTTGGCAGTACAATGTTCCTAGTATCCACGTACCATGAGGATTTTCGTAGTCCCACAAATGATTATCATTGTGATTAAAAACTCCCTATCGAGTGAATGACACCTCATCCGTAAACAAGACCAGAGATGGAAATATTGGATTTTGGGCTCTCTGTCCTAAAAACCAGTTAGAAAAGTGACTCCGAAGAGGGTAGTCATTTGCATGCAATGCCTACACTTTTTGAAGACGGTATGGATGCAGACGGTTTTCGTGTAAAACATTCCAAACTAGGTGTCGATCAACTCCCGTTTCATGAGCAACTTTCCATGTGCTGGTCATCGGCATTTCTTCAAATTCATGAAGTATTTGTTCGTCAAATTCAGGAGTACGAATTCGTCTGGGTGCTCCGACATGGTGTCGTGTCCCAACAAATGATCCGGTGTCTCGCAATTGCTGGTCATTATTCGTGAACATTTGTCGGCTGGGAAGTCTTCTGTTTGGGAATTGTTGTTGATACATCCTACGCGCCTCTGCTGCATTGCCGCGAGCTGCACCATACGCTTGCTGCATGTCCGCCAGCTCAGCAAAAGTGTATTTATACCTATCCATGGTAGTACTCAGGTCGGTTTTCGTTAGATGCATAAACACACAAGGAACAAGCACTCAAAACAATGAATCAACGTTACGTTAAGACTAAACCAATTGAACCACATTAAACTTTCCACTATCTCACACACCGTCCATTTAATCACATAACCGTCCACTTCAAAACGTTGGCTAACTGTAAGTTAACTGTCACGTCCGGCACTGCTAACAATCAAACAGACTGCGAAAAGGTTAGACAAAAACTGTGACTCGACCTAATCCAAATCCACACCAGCTGATCTACACGCTTAGACTACTTAGGGAAGGGGGAAAAGTGATAGGAGTATGGTCAGTGGCCAGTAGCAGCGCGAGATCGTGGTCACGGCGCTTCACGAAAGCACAAGTGTTAACAGCTCACAGCACTAGCTCAGATGTAAACAAATGCCCGCCTTGAAGTAGGCAATCCATGACACTTAACTTCGGATGCGTCTAACAACTTAACGGTAAGTCGGAGACCCATGGTTCCTATCTTAAAAATACTTGTTTTAGTACCCCAAAGCCACCCCTACATTTAAGACGTGTAATTTTTCCGCATCCTGTAGACTCAAAATCAAGTTTGCTAATAATGTGCAACAATTATTGTTGTAATTAATTGTTGTAGGCATGAGTGTGTGTGTGATGCTAATTATAAAATGCATATTTTATATTTTGTGTTACTAGTCGTGCTTACAGTGGGTAACTTATTGAATCTTTTGAGGTAAAGTACTGCAGTGGAAAGTAGAAATTTGCATTTATGAGTGACTTTGTACACAAAATACGTGAGGAATCAACATAGTCTAAAACAATATATTTTTTTTACATTATTTTAAATATTAAGCATGTGTTTGTGGTATTTGTTACAGATTTTTGAGGGACATTATTTTTCACTAACATTCCTATTTCTGATACGCACACAGACATGGTATTAATTAATTTTGATTTTTATGTAGTTTAGGTATATGTAAAAACATAAAGCAGTTTTATTTACATAGTCTCGTGTTTCAGATTACAAATTTTGAAGTTTAAATTAATAATACATATGTTTCTAGGATGTGTTGCGTAAATTGTCATAATTTCCTTGTAACATAATGCATTTGATTTTGCCGTATGTGAGTTTGATGGTCAGCTACTACTTTTATTCTTATCAGTGCTAGTAACTTGCACATATAGGTATGTATGTATACAGTAGTTCTTAAAATAGTATTTTATTATACTGTATCATGATTTTTGTGTTCATTAATTTGCTGTGAAATCTGAACAGTATAAATAAGAATCATTTTTTTTTTTAATGTATTTTCTTCATGAAGTAGATTTTTGCTTTGTTTAAAGTATTTTAAGCAGCTCTCAACAGCTTAGGTATTGAAAGCTAACGGACATTTAAGACAAGAGAAACTAGAGTCTCAACCAAATACAAAAGAAGGAAAAACTTGTGTCATAAGAAAACTTACCTTCATTTAGAAATTTCTCAGCATATTTCAAATAGTATCACTAAGAAGTAACTAAGTTTTCTCGATCTAGGAAGTGTGTAACTTGGCCACTATATCACTATGGCCTTATTAATGACAAAACTGACACCCGTAGCCTATGGCAAAAAAAAAATTACCATCTTTGTAAGTTGACTTTTTGTAAACTATCTCATTTGATTTTAAGAATGGTTTGTTTCTTTTGTAAATGTTTAGAGACAAATTGACAGTTACATACATTTTTTTGCTTGTGAAAATTTCCATAAGTTTTGTTACACTGTTATGTATTGTGTAATATTTTTAACCACTAGAGACTGACACATCAAATTCAAGATGTAGGCATCTTTCTCAGGATAAGATACATCATAATTGCTCAATATTTTTACAGTGTCCACGTTAGAATTACCAAGCTATAAACACTAAACTAGTGCAGTAGTGAGCCCTCTCATCTACAAACAGAAAGCTGCTGTCTGCTTTGCATAATATGCACTTACATACTGTTGACTGCCATTTTCAAGCCGTTTATAATATCAGATTTGACCAGTAGGTAGTGTATGGATAAATTACTGTAATTTTCAAATCATTGGCAATGTGACACCATATCATCATCCATAAAAACACCATACCGGAAAGCATAGTGGGGCATGGCAGTTGCACCAGTGATGACTGGTGCTTGCCGAAGTGAAAATATCACACTTAAGAATCACCAGTTGATGTGATACAGCTGCTGCCGCGTAACCATTGTCAAGTATTAGGTGATACTTATTTCTCGTGCCAGAATAGCTCAGTTGTTAATTAACAGTTCTGTACTTTGTACATCAGTAAATTACTCTTGGTTTGATTATGTAAAAAGTATATACTTTCAAATAAACTTATATTTATGTTGCATTCCATTTATTTCTCTTTTTATGTTGGTTCTTACAAAAAATGACACTTAGAGCACATGTTGTCGGATTAGTGCTGGTAGCAAACACAGTAAATTTAGATATTTATTTGAATGTATATTGTTTTTCCTTGAACGTACTTAAACTCACTCCCATGCTCATTCACTAAGTCCACTCAGTATGCTATCTCACATGTCCGACCTCAGATATCAAAATTGCTGTACTAGCATGAAAAATGCTCAAAACACACAAACGATTGTGGGAATACAGTTATCTATCTATATTCACGAGGGTTAGATTCTTCAGAAACCCGCAAATAATGAAATTGCCTGTATTGATACCAGAAAGTTATGGAAAAAATAAAGTTTAATTACCAGATCTTTATTTCTCTACGTTTCAGATGAAAATTATGTATAAATGTTCCTAATAGTAGGTTATATATAAACAGTTATGTGTTGTGTTATTAGCAAAAAAAATGACTAATGACACCACTAACAAAGCAGATTAACTATGTTGTACTGGTACTTCAATAAAATAAAGAAATATTCCAAAAGGACCAGTGGAAATAACCTTACCGTACACAGAGGTTAGGTATGCTTAAAATTCCAAACACGAACCAATTTCGATAAACAACTGTTTTATTATAAATAAATCACATGGGCATACATACATTTCAGTAACATGCTAATCCAATTAATAACAAACACAAACCATATCATGAATAGAACCAGTAGTCTGATGAGGAAATCAGGTACGTGAAAGGTCCAGCAAAAGTTGCTATTGGAAAGTAACTCTCGCGATGGAAATAAACTACAGTTAATTAAACCTTTAAGGGGCAACACAAAAACCAGCAAATACTCATACTTAAACCTTCCAAGCTCCAAATAAATTTACAAGTGCAAAGTCAAGGCAAGGAAAGAGCAACCATGTTTGAGAGCACTTATCAATGCTTGGAAGGTACTGCCCCCGCTGGCCGTTGATACGTGAATGACCAGCTCGCCTTGAGCACGCACGCCACCAAGTGCTGGAGGAGGTAGGGGGTGAAGAATGAAAAAGGGGAACACAAACAACATAATGGCCAGGAGTCAAACGGGAAGGGAAAGAGGAGTAGCAAGTGACGCAGAAATTACGAGCTCTCAGGAGATAGTTCTAAGAATGCAAGTTCCAGTCTTTAAGCTTATTGTGTATACTAGTGTAGGGTGACCTGCAGAACGTATACATTACACTCGTTGTAAACAGTTTTATCAGTCTGAGGAAATAGTGATAATTTTAGAGTCAAGTACTCACGTGGTTAGTTTTACTGGATGCAAGAGGGAGGCAGTGATTACAGTAGATAAAGCATCTCTTCCTCTCTAGCAGTTCTTTTCCCCTCCTCCCACTTAATCCTCTTTCTTAACACTCATCGGCATTTATAATGTCTTCAACTTCCTAATGTCCTCAAAACCTTCACTACCAATCTCCGTGGCCAAGCGCTTCAACAACTTTTCTGTCATTTCCTACTGTTAGTGTGTCACAGCTGTATTAATCTATCTAGGTAGCCGTGGCAATAAGTGATATGATTTATGTATCGTGTGCAGAAGCGAGCAACATGATACGTGTGTGGTGTGTTCACATTTAGAAAGGGGTGGAGAGGATGGAAAACTGCTTTCGCGAATGTGCAAATTTCGCTCACAGTTACTGAATAAATGATTCACAAATATGAGGGATTACTTACACTCTCAAATTAATTCTCTGTATTTACAGTACTGCCTCACATGAAAGTTCAAGTTTGTAGTTACATGTTAGTTCTGCTTGTTAGCTACACCAATGCGTTGGCAGTTTTGTCTCCCACTTCATGAAAGCGCCCTTCCTGTTTGCACACACTGCCACCACTGCAAGACTACCTTTATCCTGAGCAGACATGGTAGGCAGTGTTGGGACTTAGTGGATTAATACCTTAGGCCCTTACTTATCCAAAGATTGGTTATCTTGGCTTGCGGGCTGGAGCCGCGTCTTGTTGGTAGCTCGTACCGACGTTTTGCCATACCTTGCAGCAGGCATCTTCAGGGCATCTCGAGCAAGACTGAATGCCAGGAGCTAGAGGAGGCTCTTATGTAGAGGCTGGTAGCACCTTGTCTGTGATAGGCTGTCCATTGGGCCAATTGGAGTGGAGGGAGGATTGGTTCCCGGATGGCCAATCACTGACGCTCTCTCCTGATTGGCTGGAGAGGTGGCCAGCCAAGATTATGCTCTGGCATGTCATCTGATGTGTGTTTTACTGACCAGATTTTTGAAACAAAGGTCTCCAGGTCCTACTTAGCTTGTAACCTTTGTCTCTATTAATGTAGGCAGGATGTATTATAATCTCTATTGCCTCTCGCATTGTTCTTGTCTTGTAGTTACTGATGTTGGCTATTGACTCGAATTGGCTGAAATCTACTCCATGCTTGGTGTTTGATGAGAGTTTGGCTATTGCTGATCTTTGGTTCTCCTGTTTATAGTCGTAAATGTGTTCTGTGATCCTTGTGACTATTCTTCTTCCAGTCTGTCCTATATATACTAGGCCGCAGAAACAAGGTACTTTGTAGACTGTTGTTCTGCAGGAGTATTGTCCTTGACTGATGGAAGGATGGTCTCCATCTTATTCAAAGGCTTCTGTATGGTGTGGATGTCATGTTATTTTAGGACCCTACTTATGCGGTTGGAAATTCCTTGTACAAACAGAAGGACAGCCAAGTTCATTTTTTCTTGTTTCTCAGCTGCTGGTGGCTTGTTGATTATTTTCTGTATGTGTTTCTTGCTGTACCCATTTGCCGGTAGTACTCTGGTCATATGATTGATTTCGTTAAGTAGGTTGGATTGTTCACTGATATTTCTAGCTCTGTTGACCACGGTAGAAATGACAGTTCTTTTTTGAGCTGGTGGATGATGTGAACTATCATGAAGGTATCTGTCTGTGTGGGTAGGTTTGCGGTAGACCTTATGTCCTAGTCTGCTGTTTGAGTCTCTGGTTACGAGGACATACAGAAAAGGCAGTTTCCCATCCTTTTCTAGTTCCATAGTGAATTTGATGCTGGAATGCAAGCTGTTCAGGTGTTCGAGAAAGAGGGGCAGTTTTTCTTCACCATAGCTCCAGATTACGAACGTGTCGTCCGCATACCTGAACCAGTGCTTGTGTTTATACTGGCTGGAAGCAATGGCTCTTTCTTCAAAGTCTGTCATGAAGATGTCTTGGAGCAGTGGAGACAATGAGGAACCCATCGGTGTGCCTTTTGACTGTAGATAGATCTTGCTTTTGTGCGAGAAAAATGTGGAGCTGGCACAGTGTTCCACAAGCCGGATCGTTTTTTCACCTTTAGGGTCTTGCTCCAGGTGAGTTTCGAGTATTTGGAGAGCCTCAGGAACCGGAATTCTGGTGAACAGTGAGATCACATCAAAACTGACCAGGATGTCTTCTTTATCTGTGTGGATCTGTTAATTGATATCGACAAAGTGAGTAGAATTCTTGATCTGCGACCTGGGAGTAGGCAGAATCGGTGACAGTGATTTGTTGAGGTAACTGGCTAAAATATGTGTTGGTGAGCCCCTGGCACTGACAATAGGTCTTTAAGGGAGGTCCGTTTTGTGGATCTTGGGAAGGCTATAGAAATATGGAGTTCTAGCATCTTTGATGATGAGACGTTTCTTGGTTTCATCTGGGAGTGAAGATTCAGTGATCAATTTCTTTGTTTTTGCTTTAATTTGATTTATGGGGTTACGTTTAATGGCTTGATATGCTGGATCTTATGGGGTTACGTTTAATGGCTTGATATGCTGGATCTGCAAGTAAACTGGAAATCTTTTCTTCATAATCATCTGTATTCATAATTATTGTGGCATTTCCTTTGTCAGCTTTGAGTATGCAGATGTCCATGTCTTTGCACAAGTCTTTGAGTGCCTTCCGTTCTCCTCTGGTGATGTTTGAAGGAGGATTTTCAGCTTTCTGCAAGGTTCTTACAGTTTCGGAGCAAATCTGTTCAGCTGTTGCTCCTGGGAGATGTGAGATAGCCGCTTCAACACCACAGACTATTTCTTCTTCAGTGGGTATCCTCTTGGGAGCAAGAGCAAAGTTCATTCCTTTCGCCAGAAGAGAAGTGTTGTCCTCATTTAGGTGTTTGTTTGAGAGGTTTATGACGAATCTATTCTTGCCGAGGCGGAAATCAGTTGTCTTCTCTTGTAGCTGTGAGAATTTCTTGATTTGTCTCTCAGTAGCTCGTTCAAAGGTAGAGTTAGCCTGCTGTGCTGTCACTCGGTCTACTGTATCCCATAGTTTGGTTGACAAGGTTTTCAATAGTTGAAGGTGTAGATCATAAAGCTGCCTAGAAATTAACTCGAGGTCCTTGCGGGTTTGATGTATTCTCTCCCGTAGTAGAACTGCACTGGCACGTTTGTAGATTCTGTTAGCTGCTGTGGTGTTTATGCTTGGTCTCTGCATCTTTTTAGAAAGGCAAGAGAGCAAAGTGACCTGGCTTTCTTCTGTCGAAGTTGGTCAAATTTCCTCGTTGTGACGGCTATCTCCTTCCCGTAGAGGTTCTTGATAGAAAATTACAGGCTTTCGCGGCCATTGTCAGGCTCGTTGTCTTGGCTTCTGGGCTGGAGCCGCGTCTTGTTGGTAGCTCGTACAGACATTTTACCGTACCTTGCAGCAGGCATCTTCAGGGTGTCTTGAGCAAGACTGAAAGCCAGGAGCTGGAGGAGGCTCTTATATAGAGGCAGACAGACTGGAAGAAGAATAGTCACAAGGATAAAAGAACACATTCACAACTATAAACAGGAGAACCAAAGATCAGCAATAGCCGAACACTCATCAAACACAAAGCTTGGAGTAGATTTCAGCCAGTTCGAGTCAATAGTCAACATCAGTAACTACAAGACAAGAACAATACAAGAGGGAATAGAGATTATAAAACATCCGGCCAACATTAATAGAAACAATGGTTACAAGCTAAGTAGGACCTGGGGACATTTGTTTCAAAAATCTGGTCAGTAAAACACACACCAGATGACATGCCAGAACAGAATATTAACTGGCCACCTCTCCAGCCAATCAGGAGAGAGCATCAGTGATTGGCCATCCTGGAAACCAATCAGGAGCCCTCTCCACTCCTATTGGTCCAATGGACAGCCTATCATAGACAAGGTGCTACCAGCCTCTATATAAGAGTCTCCTCCAGCTCCTGGCATTGTCTTGCTCGAGACACCCTGAAGATGCATGCTGCAAGGTACGGCGAAACGTCGGTACGATCTACCAACAAGTTGCGGCTCCAGCCCGGAAGCCAAGACAACCAGTCTGACAATTGCCGCGAAAGCCTGCAAACTTCTGTCGTAATATTGCACAATTAAATTTTAAAAAGATTACTTCTACAGAACAAAGTCAACAACAAATAGGACATGTAGTTTTATACCAGAATGACCAGACATTACACATAAATATCTCAATTTGGGGAACATTTTCCATCCAGATGGAAAAATAAGTCCACAAAGTAATACCTGCAGGTACAATTGAAGTGTCCTATCACACACAGCCAGACCACCCACTGTGTTAAAATTTCAAAACTGCTGACCAAGCTGCATGCCTGTATGCACCTCGAAATGTGCATTCTTATGCCACACTCTTTACTGCTAGTGAGTGACAAAGAAAAACTTTCTCATAACCAAAGAATTGTTTTTATATTAAAAAGGGGGCAAAATGTAAGTTAGAAAATATGCTTAAAATTTAAATGTGAGTAAAATGAATTGAAACATGATAGGAAAACAAAAATAAATTTTAAAAAATTACTTTCAAACTCTTACCCATAAGTTAAATTTAAATATCTAGTGTCCCCAATCATTATGTTGGGTCCTGCAGTATAAAGCCTCAGTAATACCTCGTATACCATCATTAACTTTTGAAAAAAAAACTTAATTACCTTAAGGTGTTACTTACAGCAATTGAATAAATTCAAATACAGCAATTGAACAAATTCAAATAATAAGATTTTTTAAAATATTAGATAATGCTATATGCCAATTCATGCCACAGTACCAACAAGCACACAAATCACCCTACCTATGAATATACCAACGACCACAATTAGCGACATTTCAAAGACCAATACAGTAACAGTCAATAACCACCATGCAATGTATTACCAATGAACTTTCCATATTAGCAATGGTGCTATTACATTGTAGCTTACTTGGTGTGACACTTTATTACGCACACCTTTACCTATCTAGCATCAACATTCCATAACACTTGTTCACACTACTTCATGTGTAACTTATGAATTACGTAGCGTAAAATGGAAAAAAATGTACTTCATTTGAAATTGATAACTGAAAGTGTTAATTGATTACACTACATTCACTGTTTTATGCATTGAAGGTCATTTGATTTGTACATTACCAAAATAGAAAGTACGTAGGACAAGTAATGCTATTACAGCCAATGTGACCAGTGCCGTCTGACAATCTCTTTTTTCTCTCCCTGCAGCAGGCCTGTTGCCGTTTTAATTGTACAGTAGCTAGACACCGAGTTTTGTCTTAAATTCATTGTTCAACAAAATTTGGCTCTCTTTACTGTTGCTCAGTAATTTCTTTTCACATTTAGTGGGTTTTGTCTAAGTTATCATAAACACTTGGAAACCTATCAGATGAAATAGTTTCAAAAACATGTCAATAGCTTTCCCATTTTTGATTAAACTTGAGACTTGTTTTGTTGGGTTGCTTTCATTTTGAATGTTGCTTATGACCCATACAATGTAACAAACAAGTTGTGTTTTTTCCCAGTGTTCTGAAAGGTTGCACATTTCACAAAGTGGGAATTATTATTTAAGTGTAGCACTGCATACAGTTTCTCCTACATTGCCCTTGCTTTGAACAAAGTAAATCACTTTCAGAGACCATACATACTTTTCATACCTGGTAAGCAGCCAGCCAGACAGAGTGGTTGGTGATGTCACGTGGCGTGATACTGTATAAATTTCGGTTCTCTGTACATAAAATTTTACACTTTGTCCACATCTTCACAAATATTACGACCATTATTAAGTTTTTGTGCAATGACGGTTCAAGCCGTTATTTACGGCAGCTTTTTTATTTTGAGAGGAGAACAATTGTGATCACTCCCGACGACAATCAAAACTAATTTGCTGGAGTCCAAAAGCGAATGTGCTGTAGGTTATATATTCTCGTAGGCTGGCCAGTCCTACACAAAAAAATTACAAATCTATATTGTTCAACTATAGAATAAAACAAAGTTCCCAAAGATATTCTAACATTAATTTTTAAAAATCATCTACAACAACGTTCACATATAGGGCTGTATTATAGTTCACGTGTGCATACACATTATTTTTTCAACACTTAAAAATTCTTAACGAGGTCAGTTTCAAAATAAATGTTATATTGTAAAACAATGAAAACTCTTTCAAAAATTACAAAACTCTCTCCACTGCTTTAGTATTAAAACAACATGACTAGGAAAGAATACTTAACTATTACTAGACTCAAGTCACTAGCATCTTTTACAAACAGAAGCAAATCATGGAAGACAAATTAATTTAGTTTCTTGCTTGTGCAGTGAATGTGCGATACTGACCTGTATGGCATGTAACAGAATCTGTGAGCAGCACCCTTAAGAATGATGAATCAATACAACTCATAAAGAAGGTGAATTTGTATTGTGATACACCACATTCGTAGTATGCAAACATACATTTAAAAAATTACTTTAAACATGGACACCTGTTTTATGTACAGTACAGGAAAAGAAAAAAAAGTGTAATGTAGACATACCAAACTGCACCCAAACATGTATAACTTAGTAAAAAAATCACTAGTAAAATCACACATTATCTCCAAAGATTTTTGTGTGAAGCGCACTTACAACTCATGATAAACACTAACGCAGCGTTTGCCAAAATTAACTATAATTATCAACATTC
The DNA here is from genome assembly GCA_003012365.1 of Medauroidea extradentata. Taxonomy (NCBI): domain Eukaryota; kingdom Metazoa; phylum Arthropoda; class Insecta; order Phasmatodea; family Phasmatidae; genus Medauroidea; species Medauroidea extradentata. The sequence continues at coordinate 44,645 of PNEQ01054023.1, read as the reverse complement.
TGCAACTTTTGTATCGCTCATCGCTTAAGTCAACTATAGCTTGATTGAAACCTCAGGTTCGAAACAATAAAATAATAAGGGTACACCATATCAAGACAATTCGCATAGTACATTACACAGTCAAGTACATGCATAACACTAATGTTCTCCACCAACTACACAATATAAATGTATTGGTTCACAGCTTTATTGTGTGACACTAAAGCAGAAATGCTTGCTACTTCTAAATACAACTTGTAGCATTACAGAATTAGGTTTTGTTTGGTATTTTGTTATGTAAGTTAGATTCAGGCAGGTATTATAATTTGTCATTTATTACTCTAAATAATTAATATTTTCTTTTTAGTGGTCTCAGTTTGGTAAAGGGAAGGTAGAAAAATGCAGTTGTGAGTTGTGTAGTAGTATAGGATAATCTAGAATTCAGTTAGGGTATAATAAATTATGTTATGGCCAGTTGGCCTGTGGATGGGGTTACCTTAGCTATATGGTGTGTTCTGGTTTTTCCGACTAATTTTTTCATCGTTACAGATGTTCTACGCTGTATTTTTCATTAGTCTCTAGAGGGGTCTGTGGTATTGTAATCACGTTACGTCAACCCGCCAATAAGAGCGGGGAATGTATGACCCCTTCTAGAGTTTGTCTGTGCCATTTGCAGAAATAACCAGGACGTAGACGAAGAAGGTCATGTTGCGAGGCTACGGCCCAAGTCTACAAAAATATAATTGCAGAAATGATAAAAACACAGTATGTGGTGGTGTCGCGGAGCTACAGCCCAAATTTTTCAAAAATTTAGTCCTTTTCAAGAAATAATCGGGACACTGACGTGTGTAGTCATGTGGGGCTGTGACCCAAGCTTTTTCAGTTTTACAATAATGCAGTGTAGAAGAGCAGAAATAATGTAGACACAAGTGAGTGTGGTCGTGTCAGGAGACAGCGGCCACAATTCTTCAAGATTTAGATTCAGGAGAGATGAACTTCACGGAGTACAGACAGCACCAAGGCATCTTTTTTTTTTTTTTTTTTTCAGTTGTCTTTTTGTGGACTCTCCAACTAAATTGTTCTGTCCATACTTGTAGGCCATAAGGTGTAATTTTGCTTAATTTTTTTATCCTTGTGGATGTGTGCTGCATTTTTATACTGAATTTTTTTAGTAAACCATGTTCACAGTAACGGATAGAAATTATGCCGACGTTAATGTAAAAGTCATTTTAAAAATCCAGGAGTGTTGTTTGAAAGAGTTAATCTTCATTTCTGGTCTAAAACCCCTGAGTAAATTCCTGGAACTGTGTTAACTTTTACGAGAAATGCGACAGTGATGCAGAGGAAGATCGGAGTGATTGCAGCATGTCAGGAGACCTTTGTACATTCTCCGAACTCTAATTACATGTCCAGAAGCAGTTGTTGCCACAAGAAAAGGACAAGGGTTTTTAGAAATATCGCATTTAGTTTCCGAATGTCTACTGTATTGAAATGTAGCAGTTGTTACCACAATGTGGGACTGTGGCAGTTGGTGCTGGTGACATGTAGCAAACTCTCCAAGCGTATGTTAAAACTACGTAGGCCAAATGAACCCTAAGGAAAGAATCAAGATGTGTGTTCCAGAGTAATGAGACACTGTACTGAAAAACATTAACTCACTTGATAAGCATATTAAAATAAGGAACGTTAATATGGACCCACTCGACCGGGAATCATAATTATTACATGCCTGTAAACCCTCTGTGTGGGTAATTCTCCCATTTAACCTAACATAAAGGCAGTGAGACAAGAAAGCCAAACAGTAAAACTTATTGGCAGACAACAATTTCAATAGTGGAGCCAATACCAGAACTTTTAATACTTTGAAAAGTGAAAGTGAAAATCTATGCCTGACCATACCTTACCTTTCAGTTCACTGCCATCTAACCAACTCGACTGAGCACACTGCACATTGGATACCGGTAGAAGACTACTAGCATGCATCTGGAAGTTTCTAAGAGAAGTGATTGAGGTCAACTGTGGCCAACACAAAAAATTTAGCAAAAGATGCCAGCCAATATACTTAAAAGAAATGAGAGTTAAAACAAATGGGTGTGCTAACCCATGCCTGAGTGTTGGGTGCCAAGACCAAGACGACACACAACAATGAATTTCTCATGCAGCGAGAATGGAATCTAATCTTTTTAATTTAGTCTAGTGCCCTTAAAACCATAAGATCATAGAACCACAACTCATTATTGTATATGTAAACTTGAAATCAAAATATTATGTAAAAACAGATGTTCTGATCAATAATAATGTCAGGTGGATAGTTAATGTATGAGTAGGTTGTCCCATTCTGATAGGCAGACTTGTTTTAACTTGGTAGTCCATAGGTGCCTATTTCCTGAGTGTTGACGTGAAATGTGTTTGAACAGTATGTAAGGACAAGGAAACTGGAGCACCCCAATAAAACCCTTTGGCCGATGGAAATATCTGGGACCAACCTCGCCAGGAATTGAACCCGGGTCACAACAATGGGAGATAATTGATCTTACCACTACACAGTTTTATCACCTATTGCTGATGTATGTAACTCTGTAAAACTGTTTCATAAAAATATATAAATACATATACTTCTAATATTGAACTTTTTAAAATAAACAAAAAAACATCAATGATACACAGCAAACTGGATACTTTACCCACTGATAATTGAGAGTTAAACATTCCTTTCCTTGCTGTTGAAACACATTATAGACAGACTCATGATGTGTGTAAAATACACTTTTTATATATACACAAATATTTCGAATCTTGCCTCCATAGAACTGACAGCTTGTAACTTAGGCAACCTACTCCCCTGATCAGTTCTACATTTTCAAGAGTTTGCTGTGTATATATACCTAAACTCTTGTGTTTTGGTATATGAGTTTCTTTCAAATAGAGTACTTATAGAATTTTACCTTACTGCTTCATGAGCAAGCTATATTCAAGTTTACTGCACAATCCAAAAAATATGATGGGAATAGTTAGCAAAATTAAGTTAATATTCGCATGCCATCTTGGAGTCCATCCAGTTCTCACCAAGTGGTTGTGTCACGAGTTAATTATTATGTAAATTTTTTATGGCATAGTGAGTGCTAAACAGGTGAGCAGTAGCTTCTTGTTAAAAGGTACACAAAACTAACCATAATATAAAGAATAAAAACCGAAAATTGATAGAAAATTTGGGCAGAAATTAGTAGAAAAACCAATCTTAGATGACACGCTTAGTTAATAAAGACAAAGCAATAGAACAAATAAATATTCACCCATCCCCCCCCCCCCATCCCATTGGGTATAAGACCGACAGAAACAAAGACAATGGGTGAGAAAGAGTTGGAGAGGAAAAAAGATAATGCAAAAGCTCTGCTTTGCGGCCAGACAGGATAAGCTAGTTGCTTGTGACTATCAGACAGTGGGTGGGGGCGGTGTGGCTGCAGCTACGACGAGTAACGATGACCATAGTTGAAGTTGATGCGCACGCATACAAGCACAAACAGGCTTGCTTCCAGCGGGGAGGGGGTGGAGGAAGTATCGGCTGGCTAGCGTGGACAGTAAGGAGCGGAAGTTATCTCCAGCACAGCACTCGCATGGAAGAATGTAAGAGAGGAGTGTAGGGAGGAGGAGATACGGCAGCCTTAGTCATCACAATTCACGGCTCATATGAGCCGTTGTTGCACGTGTGGTCTAACTCACCCTCAATAATGTTTTACTGTTATCTATTGCACTTTGCTTAGCTTTGACCTACTTTTTAAATATTTATTTTTATTTTTCCAGGGTTCCTGTAAATTATTTTGTTAGTTCCGATGTCGTAAGATATGTGGTTTACTGTAGGTGTTTGTTTAAAAATATGCAGTGTTGAAAGAGCGTCAACATTGGAATGTTACGTATAAATGGTCTCTTATCTAATCCTGGGCCTATTACTGTACAGGCTGTGTGTTGCCTTCCTGACATGTCAGAGTGGAGCGTGTGAGGACAAGAGCGGACAAGATAGTGCTCCTGATAGTTGCTAAGCAACAGGTATTCTTGCTGCCCCCTTTCCACGCTCAACCAGTCTGCCGGGCCTGCGTGACCTTGCCAAGTTGTTAACGTTTCCGCTGCCACCTTCTCACCTCACTTTGCGCGATCGGCAAAATCATGCTTGCCTGGCTCTCACAAAACAACTAACTTTCACAAATAACAAAACGTCACACAAGTCCCTTTAAAAATAACCACATAATTATTTATGTTCAGTCGGTAACCATGATATTATTCAGCTGCAGGCCACCAACTTCTAGACTGTTGACAAATTATATGCCAGCTTTGTAGGTTGACGTAGCACGCATTACCGTAAACAACTCCAAAGAGACATACCAGAAAAATCATTGAGCAGCCATCTTAAGGAAATAATAAACAACGAATTAAAGCACAGAAAATCACTTTTTAACTTCTCCAAACTTTAAAGAAAAGTGAGTGAAAATATGAGTTGGATTTACTGTTTGAATGTAGGCCTATACAGAACACTAGATATTTTAATCACGGTCAGAATTGGCAGCACACACACTCTCTTTACTAAATGAACATGATGGGTACTCCACGCTTTGTGGCACCGTTCTGGAAGTTGACAGGGGTGTTGCCAGGAAGAAACTGTCAAATCTTCAGTTGTGTAGTCCTATGGTGCTGTTTTTTAATCACAATCTCTCATGCTGACCAGAAAGGGTGATAGTACGGCTGTAATTGGGGCAGGGAGGGGGCATTGCAAATGAGTAACAATGCCTTGACTTCGTCAGGTGAAATCTTCAAAATGTTCTCCTGAAATTGCCTCACTTCAGGCACGAAGTGATATTGAAACCAATTGTTCATGATTTCTTGAGTGAAACCATGCATTTTTGGAGTTGTAGTAGTGAACTGGCAGATTATGAATAGTATCCTTAAGGACAAGGGGCTTGCGAGATTTTCCTACAATAACTGATTTGAGGTGGTGACTACCATCAGCATTTGCACAGAGTAAGGCAGAAAGTCTCTCCTTACGAAGTTTTCGTCCAGGTGCAGTACCCTCGTGCTTGTAGGCCTGTGTGTTTTCTGGCAGTGATCTCCAAAACAATCCCGTTTCATCTGCATTGTATAGTTGTGCCCTAGTTAAGTTTTCTTTCTGTATTTGGTTGTTAAGCAGCATACTAAAAGGCTCAACACTTGTGGTATCATCTTCGCCATACATTATTTTGTTGATTATCCCGTGTCTGTTGCGAAAACGCCACAACCAGCCATCACTTGCACGGAACTTTATGTTGAGGTGTACAGCTAGTCTTTCTGCCGCTGCTTGCAGCTCTGCACCATGCACTGCAACGCCAATTGATCGCTGCTGTAGGTACCACTTATATACAGCTTCTTCAAGATCTGTGTCACTAGACTGTTTAAGAGGCTTTATGCTGGGAACATTTTTTTACGAGTCACACTTCAAAGCAAACTGCTTCAGCTTGTCTTTATTCTTCTTGATGTCGGACACTGTTTGCTTCGCGATTCCGTACTCCAGACACAGATTCGCCACAGAAACGCCAGACCAGAGTTTTTTGATTAATTTTAATTTTTCAGCAATAGTCAAAGCTACACAGTTTCGTTTAGGTCCCATTATGAAAAACTAATGTTTCCAACTGTAAATGTGACGCGGGTTTACAATCACTAGTACTGAAATATGTGCGCTTGGACTTGAAAGAGGGTGGGGAGTGGAGGGATGGGGGATGGACACGTCCGCCCTAGCTGCTGATAACGATCTCAAGTATCTGTTAGGCAGAGCTGCGTTGTCAAGTCTGCCGGATGGAATGTCGCTATGAGTCACGACTTATACCATGCCGAGTTGCACGTACTAAATGTTTTGTTTATGCAATTAATGGACACACTATGTGTTAATGCGGTGCCTAATAAGTTACAGAATTTATATACAATTTAATCTTGCAATATTATGTGTTCCAAAAAAATTTTTTTGGGTAGTTGCCGAATCACGTCCGAGTTATCCAATGTCCGGGACATGGAGATCAGAGTTATCGAGGGTTTACTGTATTACTTTATTTACACACATTTTTTTTTTTCAAATCTACCTATTTTAATTGTGCAAGTAAATTATTGATACATATAAAACATAGCATGGTGGCTCAACAGTAACATGTTGGGCTCACATTACGGAGGACCCAGGTTCTATTTCCATCTCCGGCCACCTGATTTTATTTTTTCTAGGTTTACTGAAATTGTTTCAGGTGACTGCTGGTATTGTTTCCTAGCATAAGCCATGAGAGACTCCTTTCTTAAACTTGTCCTGTGTAAAGTTGTGTGTAACCATATCTAATGAGTTCACTATTGCCAAAATGTAAAACCCCCCAAAAGAATTACAAGACTACATTAAATTATATAATCTGTAAATATTAGTAGTTACCTAACCCTTTTGATCTTTATTTCTCTTCCTCTATCTCTGAATAAATTACAGGCCACACATTCTCCAATTAGTGTAAGATAGGGGACCGCAGTTCACGCAGTGGCTAGAGCACACATCTCCGACCACTGGGATTCTGGGTCAACTCCCCCCTGCCCTCCCCCCAACAATTTTTCACATGTGGGAATCACAGAAAATGTTGCGATTGGCAAGATATATTTTTAGGGTACTCGTGATTTTCTAGTTCTTCATTATCCATCGCTTCTCCATCCTAGGGCTTAATTTCATGTCACTTTATGAGCTCGTAGATGCGTACGGGCACCCAGTCAAAAGTTTGCTCTCTGTGTTTGATGCCCATCCATTGGGAACACTCTTTTACACTGTTAGTTTTATTTTATTGTTTCATAGTTTTATGTTGTAAGTTTGTAGTAGAGTGTTGTTGCAGTCTATCCCATATGTTGAAATATAATACTGACATTGTACTGTGGTAGTACGCAGGAACAAGTTGGGCTAATCCCGAGGAGACCCCATGCCTCTCCCAAAATCACAACAAAACAAATACAGGTTGATTTCAAGCATATCATTTTAATTTCAACTGTACCATCACCGCCCCTCGGTCAGGGCTAACCTCAACATGGTGATGGCACCTAACAATATTACAGCAGCAGAGGCAGGAACGAGGGTTACGATCCCCAACAATTAGCAAGCTACGCCTAGGCTAGGGTACAATTTAATTCAATCAGACCTAGATAATCATAACCTCAAGTCTAGCAAAAAACTAGCAAGTAATCAGCATGATCTGCAAGTAATATCACCATTATTAGCAAACTTGTAGAAGGGAAATTACCATTAACTTCAACTTCATGGAATAATACTAAACAGCAGGGTTAATCGCATCCGCGATTTATTAATAATCAAAACAAAATCATCAGTTACAAAACCTTGCAAATAATACAAACTCAAATAATAACCAAGGATCTAAACATTCAACAAATAACATTAAACATAAATCTTACAAAATACAATAACAGGTGTGCAAATGGAATCTCATTTAAACCTGAACAAATAGGAAATAACAAGAAGCCCTAGTCGATAACCCTGAGGAGGGTGTAGCAAAGACAACAATTAAACATAGGCTAGCCCTACCTCATAGGGAACTAGCTCACACAACAAGTGCTGACTCTCAGCAGCAAACCCTAACATAAATTCGAGGGGACACACGTCCCTAAACATACTTACATACTAATTAAAGCTTCCGGGAACCACATCCCAACATACATTCTTAAACACAAGCATATCGTACCTCAGTAGTAATGCATTAACAGTTTACACCCTCACACAAAAGTCTCATAGTCGGGCACATAAGGTGCATGCGAAACATCTAATTGGTTTACTATTAAAGATCGGAAATGGTTTACATTCGCTGTCAAATCCAAGCATCAAATTGCACACCTTTAAAGACTAATTAACCAATTAATATAACTTATTGAAATTACATGTCTGCCCCTCTCTCTCTCACTGAATAATAATATATTTACTTTAATTTACTTATGAAATCCCGAACGCGAAAGTTACTTTAATTTATCAGAAAAAAGTGAAACCACAACAAACACAAGACGCGAACGAAACACTAGGACTTGGGCCATTATGCTACAGGACTTCAACTCAAGAAATAATAAACACGAAACTAAACAAGGCGCCACAAATTAATCATTTACAAGTCCTGCAGCATAACAACCCATTCCACATTTACAATAACGAATAACAAAGCAACACTTACATTTCACTGGAAG
>PNEQ01054023.1:0-36346 GCA_003012365.1 Medauroidea extradentata | reverse complement strand
CCCTTAAATTACAATATATCAATTATTACCAAGACATCTGGAATAACATAATGAAAACATAATACAAACATTACAAATCTCGCTTAGAACAATATTAATTATATAAACAATTCCTTTCAGAAATTCACAATATTACGGGAAAATTATATTAACACAGTCCTCGGGAATATTTCTTGAGGTTCCGCTGTTGTCGCTCGATAGCGCTAGTGTAGCACGAGGCTAGCTGCACTGCCTGTACCTGTGTCTCTGTTTAGTCTATATCACATCTATGGCGAAGAATGTCATGTTTACAAATGGCGACGGTAAATATTCCGAAACAACAAATGGAATATTAGGTATGTAATGAAAGTCTGGATATGTGGAGACGTTTGAAATATAACTGCTGAGTATTATATATGTTAATTCTTGATAACTTGCAATGTCTGAACTGTTTCTAACGTCGTCAAATTACGTCGTTCACTGACGCAGTCGATACAAGGCACTGTCAATATTCACAATATTATGGTTGATGATCTGCCAAGTCCTGGTAAACTGTACAATAGTAGAATCTTCACAACATTGCGTGAAAGGAAGTGCGGGCCCAGCACACAACTGCCGTACAAAAAATGACATGAACTGATTATTAAAAATACACATTGTTTTAGTTCGCCCATAAAACTACTATAATGCACAAGTATCAAACATTACACATTGAACGGGGCATACCATTTCGTTCGTCTTGGTCCTTTCGACTCCCCAGCAATGCCATTTACCAAACTGGCAAGGGAAATACCAGAATTACACACGCGAATCTCAGCTCAGATGGAGCAAACTACTTCAAAGGAAACTAACATTAACAAAACTCAAAAGCCAATTTACCAGAGACACGACAACCGTCAGAGCGTCGAAAGGGCAGAGAGACGATGCACATCAGAGGAACAACTAGCTGATACTGACACACACCCAAGAGCGAGCCGGCCGGGCATAACAACGGGAGAAGGGGATAGAGAGGGGAAGGCAGCAGAGTCAAGGAAAGGGCACAAGCATCACAGAAGTTGTCCAAGGATAGCCGAAGTGCGCGGCGGTGGCGGAAAAGTTCAAACTCATGCCGGAGTCAAAGTTCTGACAGAGTACTCACACAGCGTAGGACTGGCACTAAGTTCGCAGCCTCGCGGAATGGTCTATTATTAGATACTAGATCCAAAAGTCTTTCCAATACACATATGGGAAAAACCCCACAACAATCCCCCTCCAATTCCACAAATTAGGGTGGAATTTAATAGCACGTGTCCATCAGGAACGTCCATAGGTCCAATAACACGGTCACGCCAAAAGGCAGATGTGGGCATTGAGGTGAAGAATTTCATCCAGGCCAGGCCAGCTGATCATAGAGAGTCGCTGTCGGAAGAAGAATGAAGAGCGGAGAAGTCCCATAAAGGCACAGGAAAGGAGTGATTGGGAGGCCTTCAAGCATAGCAGTAACCGCACATAAAAAAAAATTTATATAAATAACAGCCCTAATACAAACAAAGAAGGTACCTGTTCAAATAAATAAACACCAAAGGGTTTACTTATATACACACAACAAATTTCAAACATTCCATCACACAAAATAATTAGGCATATTTGCTCAACAAATCTGCAAAAATTATAGTACATGTAATAAGTAAGTAGGCAATTGCCTGTACAGAAAAAACCCAGGGTATCAAATACCTAAGATAAATATAGTCCATATCATACATACATAATTGCATGTATGAAAAGTATATAATTACACATAAGATCATAGTATCAAAATTCAATAATCACACAAGGTACGTAAAATAATTCTGTTACATGGATCACCACACATAATTCCTGATAAAAGAGCTCATAATAAATAACATCTAATACCCATCAGGATAAAGGCTAGCCATAAAACAGAAAATCGCCACAGACGAACACAACACTCAACACAAAAACAATACAGACACAAAACACAAGGGCCCAACAAAACACCCCAACCACACACACAAACACCACATTAATATAAACACCATACTACACCAACAACTCTAGGCGCAGCGCAAAATAAAAACCCCCGCCCACGACGAGCAAGAATAAACGTGTAGTCGTTCCTCCAAGACGGAAGTTCCCGTGCACTGTAAGGTCGCCCTGAAACACACTAACACATTCACTCAAATATCCGGAGCATGCTTCAGATGAGAGACATGCGCTTTGCGGTACACTTTCCCAGTTTCAATACCAACCAACAAAACTTTGTTAGAGCCCAGTAACAGCGTGACCCAATAAGGGCTAGAATAAGTCAGTTTAGTTTGCTAGCTGTGTCATTTGCACGAGACAAAGCACAAAAGACTTGCAAAACACAGACTGTCCAACCTGAAAATCACTAGGAATTCATCGGGCATTGACTTGCGCCTGAGAACGTTGTTGGGCCACCGTAAGCTTTCCGAAGGTGTGATGACTCAGCTACTCCCACTGAGCACCATCCAAAGGCAGGGTGGGGGTGGAATGCCCCACACATTCAGTAATGGGTGTGTATGGTCCCGTCCCAACAAGACTCTAGCAGGAGTGTTCCTTGTGTCTCCGTGCACCGCAGAATTAAAACTCACATTAATTAAATCGAGATCTTGATCTTAATCCCGCTGCTGGGAATGGTACAAGATGGTTAACGTAACTTTCAAGTTACGATTAAACCTTTATACCTGGTTTCCACATGGGAAGTAAGTGTTGGAGGTGTAATGATTTAAGGCCCAGCGAAAACACATATCTTTTTAATGTGGTTTCACAAAACTAGGCTATATTACTATGTTGGTAGGAGGGCATAAGGAAGACCACATAAATTCCGTTAGCATGCGTAAAATAGTGGAATTCTTTTTGTTGCGCATTGCCATAAGAATGTACCAAAGGGCTAAACACGTCACAATGCAGTGTCTCCCATCAGTAAGACATGTGATTCACGGAATACATACCTTCTTTCAAATTCTTGGCAGTTTTAGCATGCTGACACAAGTCGCACTTACGAACAAATGAGCGGACGTCATGGTATACTCCGGACCAATAGAATCTGGCACCAAGCTTACGGAGAGTCCCACTCTGACCCAAGTGTCCTCTGAAAAGAGAGGAATGATAGTAATTTAAAAGCTTGGCTCTACATACTTCCGGCACCACCAATCTACGAGCCTTACCATGCCACATAACAAAATGCAAAAGGCCATCAAGAACGTTGTACGGGAGAGAATCTTCCTGTCCCAGACATGCCACAATATCCCGACACTCAGGATAACTTTCCTGAGACTGCTGTAGTCGGGTATAGAATGACCCATGCACGGTAAAAGCTGAACATCGAGCCGATAGAATTATGGGATCGCATTTGTAATCCTCAGTATAGTACATGCGGGAAAGCACTTCCGCCACCACATTATTAGCACTAAAGACAAGATTAATTACTAAGAGGAATTTTAGCAAACAAAACACCCAGGGCCCAAGCGTGCCAAAATCGTTGGAATTGCCCAACAGCCATGAAACGGCCTGGATATCAGTATATAAATCAAACTCGTCCGTAGCCAAAAACAATTAAAATTTTCCCGTACCCCACACACATGCCAACGCCTCCTTTTCAAAGGCGCTGAGGCGGCGCTCAGAGTCCGAAAGTGTGTGGCTGGCAAAAGCCATCGGTAAGACTTCATCATCATACCATTCACCCAACGCAACTTCCAAAGCCACGCTGGAAGCGTAAACATGTAGTACAGAATAACTGTCAAAATCGGCCAACTGCAATCCAGGGGCAGAAGTCGACCTACATTTTTTCACTTCAAGGAATTAAAGGAGGTCACTAACTCTGCAAAATGGGGGATGAAGCGTGCGTAGTACCCCAACAAACCAATGAAACTGGAAATATCCGTAATGGTTTTTGGGCGCAAAAAACTCACAATAGGGCTAACACAGGCTGGATATATTACTAACCGCCCATCGGAAATCACATACCCAAGAAACTTGACAGAAATAGAATTCCACGTGACCTTGGCGGGATTTACGGTAAGCCCAGCACTATACAATTGATCCAACACCTCCCACAAGTAAACCAAATGCTCTTCAAAGAATTTGATGTACACAATAATACCATTGACAGAATTAAAAACAAATTTATTAAACTTTAAATCAGGAAGGACTTATCAAGCACACGCGACAAAACTTGGGTCCCGAAGCAAGCATCCACGGGAATGCTGTTGAACTCATATTGAACCCACTGTGTACCAATAGTAGTATATTGTTGACAGTCAGTATGAAGCAAGCATTGATGAAAACTTGAATTAAGGTCGATAATAAGTCAACACTAGCTTTTGACAGGTGTGCAAGGCCAAATCGACGGTCGTGGCAGGAAAAAATCTAAATAAATCTTTCCGTTGACTTCCATCATATCGGTCACCAAAACCGTAATCTCCTTTACTGCCCTTCTTATCTAAGACTGCTGGACACGCATAGTCCGACGTCGACGGAGAAATGACCCCTTCCTTTAACAGCTTATCCACCACCCAACACATAATATCCAACGTGTGAAGATTATACACATAATACGGAAGACACACCAGCACTTCATCAGTCACGGCAAACCGATAGGACAAGACATCACACTTTCCAATTTTGGGTGTTATCACATTGCGATACTCGTCCAGTAAAATCTGGACCTGCCATGCAAGCGAAGTATCAACAAGAGCCACTCGCCCACAAGGCGCCGGCATGCGACTTAAGCTGGAAATTAATGGGGAGAGGAAGTGAGCAGCAAATTTTAACACCAAACGCCGAGCAATGCTCATCAACCACTGCAGGCGTATGACTCAAGAAATCTAAGCCCAAAATAACATTGGTAATTAAGTTGTCCAACACCAAAAACCTGCACGTCCATGAACACCCTTCAGTTTTCCGTGCATGCGAAATGCATATGGCCTGGCTTGTTACATTTGAAACAAACTCTCTGATCGACGGCTGCCCTAGGCTCTGAACACTGACGCGAATCATGACCATAACCACCGTAGTTCCCACATCGTACCTCCACACCCCGCTGTGCTCCGCAACTAGCGCTTATACCACCTGCCTGCGATTGCACCCTACTAATACTTGCCTTAGATGGGTCGGAAGTCAAGAACCAAAGCACATTATTGAACAAAGACTTGAGAGGTACCACCACTCTATGAAATTCGCACTCCACTTCCAACTCACGCTGAATGTCCGAAGCTAGTTTACGCAAATCCACAAACGTTTCTGGAAAGGGCTGCACAATTCTTTGCAGACGAGCATCAGCTGCCAAATGGTCGTCAATCAAACCAACCAGTATCTTTTCCAATTGCGACAAATACATGCCGCTGTCATAACTCAAAACGTCATGTACAAACCCAGGTACAGTCTCGCCAGGGCGCTGAAATCGGTCGACATAAATCCGCTTCAAATTCGACCACACACTCGGCAAACCGGCATAAGCCAACAAATTCTCCTTAAATATTCTATTATAAGTGCCCCACTACGAGACACCTCCGCCAAAATCGAAGCAGCTTGCCCTTCAACATGGGCAGATAAACAAGTAAAAAACAAAGAATCGTCCATTGAATGAAAACTGGTTCTAATCTGGTCAACTATCACCAAAAATCTTAACACATCTTCAAGTTGAAGTACCTTTAAAACCAATACATTATTCAAACGCCCAATTAAAACTCTTTGCACCGCAGTAACAGGTCCTTCCAATGCAGCTCCTGAGTGTAAAAGCTCAACGGATCTCAATGAATTTACGTGCGCGTCAGCCCTTATGCATAAGGCAGTGACATTTTCACTTTCAACAAACTCCTCCCCAGAATGGCACAAATGCTCGCGCAACTAGACATACCCCATTTGACAATAATAGTCATTACCATTGGCATGTGTCATTCTAGTGCAAATTACACTAACCAAGAAACACAATTGGCAAATATAACGAACAACATGACGTGACTCTATAGCAGTAACACAATTTCACCTCTCGAATACAACCCAACTAACAGAGTTGCACAGATTTGTACATGGTAGTACGCAGGAACAAGTTGGGCTAATCTTGAGGAGACCCCATACCGCTCCCAAAATTACAACAAAACAAATACAGGTTGATTTCAAGCTTATAATTTAGGATTTCATTCCAACAGCCGTACAAAACATTGACATTAACTGATTATTAAAAAATGCATTGTTCAAATTTGCCCATAAGGTTATTACGATACGCGAGAGTACCAAACATTACACATTGAACAGGGCATACCATGTTGTTCGTCTCGGTCCCTTCAACTCCCCAGCAGCACCATTTACCAATATGGTAAGGAAAAAACCAGAAGTAAACACGCGAATCTCAGCTCAGAAGGAGCAAACGACTTCAAAGGAGACTAACATTAACGAAACTCAAAAGCCAACTTACCAGAGACACGACGATCGTCAGAGCGTTGAAAGGGCCGAGAGACGATGCACACCGGAGGAACAACTAGCTGATACTGACCCACACTCGAGAACGAGCCGGCTGGGCTTACCATCCAGAGAAGGGGAAGGAAATGGGAAGGCAGCAGAGTCAAGTAAGGGGCACGAGCATCACCGAAGCTATCTGAGGATAGCCAATGCATGTGGCGACAGTGGAAGTGGAAAAGTTCAAGCTCTTGCCGGAGTCAAAGTAACACTGGCACCAAATTCATAACCTAGCGGAATGGTCCACTGTTAGTAGATAATTCCACAAGTCTTTCCAATACGTATATGGGCAAAAACCCCACAACAACATGCCTCTCAATATGTTCATTTTTGGCCATATAGCAAGTGATATATGTACTAAATGTACTATTTTATGTTCTCAAATGGAGTTTCATATTTCTCACTTAGAAGACCTCAAAAATTAACATTTTGGGTGTCACAATGTCCTTCCTATTGTCACAAAGTTACCCCAGTTTAATGTAGTAGTTTTGATCTGAAATATCCTCCCCAAAAAAAACTATTATCAGCTTCGAGTTTGCTTGTTACTCATAAGGATCTAATTGTTGCTGTGGTACCACCATATTGTTAGGTGTAAAAAATATAAATATAACATGATGATAAACTGCATTTGATATGTTATATTAATTCATTGGGGTAGATTAGCAACAGTATTAATGATTGAAATTAATGTATTAAAAGCAAAACTGACCCGTATGTAAGTGTTTAATTTGATATTTTTCTTTTTTCCCAGGCAAGTGAAGAACTGGAAGATAGGGAATCACTGGCACAGATTGCAGCTTCAGGAGAAGATTCATCATTTTGTGATGGAGAAACATATATTGGTAATTTTTGTGTGTAATTGTTACAAGTTCTTGTTTAGTAACTTCACAGTTATTTGTGTTGTGAAAATATAATTGTTATGTGAGAAATAAATCTGCTGCAAACAATGGCGCCAGTGCTGGGGCAGTAGCTATCCCATGTATTTTGGTCATGTTGTATCAGTATTCTACCAGCGAACATCTTATCACTAGATGTCTGTAGGCCCTACGTGTTTGTGACAAAATCAAGTCCCTTAACAGTTTTCTATTAAATTTTTTGTGTAGTATTTATATGAAAATAATTTTATCTGTGTAAAAACCATTTATAATAAATTAAAAAGTGTTTGCCAGACTACACATTAAGGTAATCATACCGACATATTTTGATATGGTAGTGCTTTCATTCCGATTTAAGAGGTTGCGTCATCTATTTTGTTAACAATAATTATTTTCGTTTAGTAAATGAATAATGTGACGTATAACCAGCAATGTTTCTTCACAGAAACTTTACATTTTACTGTTAGGTGCTTCCTATTGGATGAAATTGGTACTAGGAGTTATTTAGTGTTTGTTATTTGATGAGAGAGAAATGTTGTCTTAAAATTCATATTATGTTAATTATTTCATAGTTACGCCTATATTTTCAGTTGAATCTTGCCAAATTTTATTCAGGAAGGAACTAAGATAAATTCATCATAATAATTGACACGGGCTCATAAATGCTTTGGGATAATATCATAGCCAAAGTATAAGTAAATTGTAATTTTTGCACATTGTTTATGTTATTGCTACAAGTAATGGTTAGTACTTCAACCACAGTAAATACTGAAGTCGTCAACAACTTCCATTAAGCCTGGAAAGGTTAATAGTCAAACAGATATTGTTAATCTACATAAATGATGCATGTATTAAATTATCAGCTGTCGTTTGACTAGAAATATATGTCCCAAAAGGCTGCAAATCTCTTTTCACCACCACAAAAACGTAAACATTGCAGTGCGCCACTGTATTTATTCCAATATAAGTTAGAATTTTTTTTATTATTGTTGAAACTAATTTTCTCACTATAAAACAGTTCATAGTAGCTAGTTTTGCACATATTTCCAGAAATATTTATGCTGGAAATACACAGATACAGACCGGTGAAAGTCAAGCATAATTACTTACTGTAAAAAATTTCTTCGACCCTTAGTTTCTGAGGAAAAAATGTGCACATTCTTAAAATTATTACAAAATGCTGAAAGGTTGTAATTATTTCTGAATAAATGCTTCCAGTTTTCATCTACAGTACACATTTACATTTGGGTGATGTCTTTTGAGATAGTGACCAGCATACAAGCAAGCCCCAGGTCAAATTTGGCTTTTTGCCAGGGTTTCTGCCATGTACCAGATCTCACAGTAGGTGTACTCTATGGGCTATGAAACAACTGACCTTAGCTACACCCCAGTTCTTTACCATATCACGAACTTATAAAGTAAGTCATGTTGTTACCACCCCATCTTGCTCTAGACATTTTGTATGCATGGGTTTTGTATTTGCTAACCAGGTCTAATGTACAGTTTTAAATAATGTATTATTTTATTTTTACTTTTGTTTTCAGAAAAGTATACCCGTGGTGTGAGTGCTGTTGAAAGTATTCTCACATTAGACAGGTTACGGCAGAGTGTAGCAGTGAAGGAACTTTTACAGTCTCATGGGCAGCCATTAATGAGAAAAACTGCAAGTGTGCCAAATTTTTCGCAGGTACAAAAATATTTTCTGTGATTGTGTTACACATAGTTGTATTTGCTTATCTTAGTATATACCAATTTTTATGGTGATTGGTTGAACTGCATAGACGGCATATAAGTTGATGTGTTAGAGCGCCATCTTGGGACAAACGCTGAGTTAAAGCAAAATGGATAGCATAAAAATCTCCTCCGTAAAAATATGTACTTCTGTCAAGTTTCAACGAGATTTAGCAAACAGTTTTGAAGTTTATCAATCTCGTACATACTATTCATATATATATATATATGTATATATATATACACACACACACACACATCACACACACACACACACACACTCACACACACACACATATTTATACATAGAAGACGTGATTGCTTAAACGTGAATTATTTTTAAGTAGTTAAGTTGTGTCACACCAATGGTCAGTTCCACTAGAACAGCTTGCCCTTCCTAGTACCAGTGAATTATAGTTCTCGCTTCTCTTCGCACAGAAAGCTACTCAGTAGCTCATGAAAACAATAGCTAATTTATTGCTCACCAGCAATCTTGAAGGAAAGCTGCTATTTTCAAAATTACTGAACCAGTGAAATCAGCACTTTAGCAATCTGACCTTGGTGTTTGGTGTTGAGTGTCAGCATATACACTAGCAAATCAATTTGGACAAACTAGGAGACATTTTTCTCATGACAAGCCAAGACGGACAGCAGTGTGTGGTCCTTTAGCAAAGGCATTGTACAGTAAAACCTCTTTATAACGACCACTTGTCTATAACGACCCGTTTTTGGGAAAACCGTGATTTTTTAATTTTTTGTTTTATTTCAGATTTCAAGGAAATTGGGAAAAAATGGTTTTTTGTGCGCCATGTTGCGTTTCTAGTGGTGAGAACTGTACTCCACTCCACGCGGCAAGCGGTGACTCATCCTTCCTCTCTCCAGCCGTAACGGTACTTTTATCTTCCTTTCCCCTCACATGAATACCCGGCACGCTCTGCATACTCCACCTTTGTTCACGTCTCACGTGCCAGTGTTCTCTCGCTTGCTGTTAGATACGCTACACTCTCTCTGTTTGCTATATTATAACGACTTTATTGCTCGACTTTTGGATATCTGTTGGTGTTTTACGATTTATGACTACTTATGACGCTTTGATTTTCACAATTTCAATTTGGTAATTTATTTGATTTGAGTTTGTAAACGATTATTGACGACCCACGCAGTTATTTTGGCTTTCCATTTGGTTACGATTATTGACGACCAACGCAGTTTTTTGGCTTTCGATTTGGTTACGATTATTAGGCTTGAATCTGTAAACGATATTTGACGACCCGTACATTTTTAAAACTTCATACGGGCTTTTGATATTTCCATAATGAGTGGAAAGCGAGTCGGCTTGTCGCTTCTGAAGAAGTATGAAATAATCAAGGAAGTGGAATCGACACAGAAGCCGAAGTCAGAGATTGCGCGGGAGTTCGGCATCCCAAAATCAACATTGTTTATGATCTTAAAAATTAGGGACGAGATCGTTAATGCAATGTAGAAGGAAGGATGCAATGCAAACGTAAAAACACTAAGGCATACAATGTGAACTTAAAAAAAAAAATAGGAAACTGTTGTTCGGCCCTTTAATGTGTCGGACTTTTATTTTATTGTGTGTTTGTTTAGTGTTCTGTCAACGCAGTGATAATAGTAAACAAATGATCTGCCTAATTTATTACGTTTGTTGGATATTATGTCTGGTAAGTTTTTTTACTAGTTTACTTGTAGTTTTTTCGTGATTTGCTTTTCCTTGCGTACGCTTTAAATAAATTTAAACGTTTGCTTGTACAACCGCTACGACTATGCTGTTAACTAACACTACACTTTTAAGTGGTTGCCATGTCGTTACATTTTCTTTGTCCTGAACAAAATATTTTACACATCGACATGTAACTTTAATATTTTAGTTGAGCGATAACGTAACGTCACAGTGCACGCCCGCGATTTAAGCGATTATTTTTCAGTCGGTCTCAAAGCAGAGCAGGCTGACGTGCAGACTAGGACAGCTGCTGTGGCTGTGGTATTGATCGGCGCATGCGCGCGCAGCCATCTCCGGCACTTACCCCCCCCCCCCCCCTCATCGTAGTCTATCCTCCCGGCCGGCCGGCCGATAACAAGCAAGCAGCGACACGGCACGTAACCTCACAGCGCATGACTTTTTAAGTGTTCACGGCGTAAAAGAAAGGCCCCGATAGTGGAATACACAATCGCCTTTTCTCTAAAAGACTCCTGGTCATAAATTTCGTTTATAGCTAAGTTTAAATGTACGACTTATTATTGCTTAAGATGACCGAACATGGACTTAATGCGAAAACGGCCTATTTTGACATATAGAGGTTCCAAATGGGTCTGAAATCTTATAACGACCACCTCTCTATAACGACCCTAATCTCGGGAACCGTGAGGAGTCATTATTAAGAGGTTTTACTGTATCTGTTCCTCGCACAAGCTGCGTTTTCCATATCTGCACAAAGCTGTGTGCCACATTTTTTCTTCTTAACAGGATGTGACACCACAACACTTTTGCACAGCACATTTCATTACCTAGTATATGTATTTCTGTCTAATGTGGTTTCAAGGAAGTATATTGCAGGCTAAAACATAAACAAATATTTTAGTGTATCTCAGGACACAAGTCTTAGACTTCATTTCTTGTCTCATGTTGCAACTATTGTTAGTGAAGATGTATGTTACTTATTTATGTTTGGTTAAGAAGTGTTTGTATTTTTTTACAATGCCTCACAACGAAAGCTTTTGATATTTTTGTGTAAATTTATAATTTTCACACAAGGGTTTTTATTTATTGGTCTCATTATTGTGCAAGAAACAAAATAGAACTTGTCTAGACAGTTTGTACTTATTTGCAAGATAAATAATGAAGATTGTTACCAGGGTTAGTGGGAAATGGGAACATTGTCCTTGGATGCCACTACATGGATTATGGGCATGGAGGCCCTGCGAGGTGCCTTTTTCAGGGTGTGAAGTTGCCAACATGGCTCAAACCCAGCAGTTGACTTGAGTATCAGCACAGTTTTTAATTGCTTAAAAAAATTAGACTTTTGTGAGCTCTTAAAGGTGTTCCATTTTCCTCCTAACAATGATTCAACTTTTGAAAAGTACTTTTCAGCAGTCTAGCTTTTAAATTACTATCATTTCTCTCCTTTCGGAGGACACTTTGGTCGGAGTGCAACTCTCTGTAAGTTTGGTGTCAGGTTCTATTGGTCCGGAATGTACTGTGACGTCCGCTCATTTTTTCGTAAGTGCAACTTGTGATATGACGCGGAACCTGCCAAGAATTCGAAAGTAGGTCTGTATTCCATGGAGCACGTTTCTTACTGCTGGGAGACTCTGCATTACGACGTATTTGGTCCAACGACATGGAGCGGAACACAGCTCACCTTAACTTTTATGAATAAAACTATATCACAGAAATATGGAAAATTCTGGTTGTCACAAGAAAAAAGTGTGGTTACTTTATGGCCAGGGTTAATCAGTTCCACAAATTCTGTGTACTATTTATTTTTGGTGGTTATTAAAACATTTTAATTTCCTTCTTCGGTGAATAGCAAATAATTAATAAAGTAAAATTTTTGTTCAGTGTGTTGCAATTTTAAATAACAAATTATACTCTATAATGAAAATAAAGTGAACCCTCGATAACTCGGACCTCGATGTCCTGGACCTCAGATAAGTTGGACAGAATTTTTAAAAAAATATTTCTTGGTTAAAATACATAAAAAATAGTTTCTGCTAGATTTAAATTCATCACATTATATTTTAGAACAGTATTAAACTTTATAACGTAGTCGTCCATCGCTACTTAGCCTTTAATAATCCCACAGTAAATATCTGGCAAGTTCCGTGTGGTAAAATGTTGCTAGCGAGGCGCGCAACGGGCGAGTAAAGATGCAACGCAGCAGGACGACCTCTCACTTCTTTATCTTTCCTCCCTCTTCGCCCTGCGAGCCAGGCACACACGTGTGTCGTAAACAAACATTTCAGCGTGGTGCTTGAGAAATGATGGTAACTACGAGTTACAATGTAACAAAACGGAAAATTATTTTGTTCTGGTATGTACAATGAATTCAGTGTTGCAAAACAAATTGTTCCGGACATTAAAAAGAAAAATTAAATATCATTGCTTTGCATTGCGTTGTAGAAAAATTGGTGAGAAGGTTTTACACCCCTTTAATAACAATGTTTTCAAGAGCCGATGTGGGTGGTGAAAGAACAACACAACATCCATGCCCAAGCCGGACACGATGAGTCACGCTCGCTGGTTGATGATGCTCTTTTGATAACATAACGGCGTCTAGAGAGTTGTAACATTTTAAGCGTGAATCGGATTTGTTTATAAACTACTTCACTGGAAATAATAGCGTACATGTAATAGACCATAAAATGTAAACGTCTTATGCAGGATAATTTTAAACGATTTTCATTGAGTGACACACATGAATGGATTAACAAGATTTTGTAGTCTTAATTTTTCCATGTTTACTATACACCGACAAAATCTTTTTTTTTATTCTAGAAGAAATGTTCACGTTATGAACGAGTAAATATAGGAAAAAATGTACTTTTTGTGCCATCACCACCCCTCCATCGGGGCTAACCTCAACATGGTGATGGCACCTAACAATTTTCACAATAGCATAGCAGAGGCAGTAACAAGGGTTGCGATTCCCAACTATTGGCAAGCACACCTAGACATGGATAAATTTCAATTCTAGCAAAGCTAGAAACTTCACAACCTAAAATCTAGCAAAACAAGTAAGTGATCAGCATGATCTGCAAGTAATGTCACAATTAATAGCACACATCAAAAAGGGAAATTACCATTTAGCTACAACTTCAAGTAAACACCAAAGGTCGGGTTCAATCGCAATTGATAATCCAAAACATAATCAACAGTTACAAAACCTTGCAAATTATACAAACTCAAACAAAGAATCAAAACATTCAAAATGAAACATATAACATTAAACATTAACTTTACAAAAATACAATAACAGGCGTGCAAATGGAATCTCATTTAAAGTTGAACAAATATGAAATAACAAGAAGCTCTAGTCGATAACCCTGAGGAGGGTGTAGCAAGGACAATAACTAAACATAGGCTATCCCTACCTCATAGGGAACTAGCTCACACAACAAGTGCTGACTGAGACTCTTTTTCCAGCAGCAAACCCTAACATAAACCGAGGGGACACACGTCCCTAAACATACATATTTACTAATTAAGACACTCGCCCCAACACACAATCTCAAACACAAGCATAACCTACCTCAGTAGTATGCATACACAGCTAACACCCTCGCACAAGTCTCTTAATCGGGCACATAAGGTGCATGCAAAACGTCTAATTCATTAATTTTAAACGTCTGAAATGGTTTACATTCTCTGTCAAATCTAAACATCAAATTGCATGCCTACAAATATTAATTAACCAACAAAAGAAACTAATAGAAAATACATGTCTGCCCCCCTCTCTCTCTCGCACTGAATAATATTACATATTTACTTCAATAAGTAAACACATTGTGCAATAAAGGATCACATATTAGAGTATCTACAACTTTTCTTGAACAACAAAAATAAAGAACACACTTTGCTGGCAGCTTAGGCATAAAGCTGTCGTAATTTCCTTTCCTACAGGCCATTTACTGGGTTATTGAAATAATATTGTTGCAAACCCCCTTCTTCAACACCAAAAACATCGTCATCTGGGAGACTGCAACCTAACCTTACTTTAGACAAAAATAGTTAAAAAACAAGGGGGGGTCGTATGTAAAACACTCGCTAACCTTCTTAATCAGTCTAGATTAAACAAACTGAAACCTCTCTGAGAGGTACCTAATGGGGGTAGTTGGAGTGTGTCTCCTATTATTGTCTTGAGACCTAACATTTTTGTTTAAATTATTCATAGACACTAATGAGACATGAATAAAAAAAATAAAGTGGATAGTTTTTACTCAATATTCTATGTTTATTTAGTTAAATTCACAACTACAAAACGTTAAGTGGTAAGAGAAGGTAGGCCAGTAAAATTAGACTAAAAAAAGACAGTGCTGAGGAATAATTAGAGGAAAGCTGGAAACTGGTTTAATGTGTTCAGCATACTTCTAGTATGATCACATTAGGTTTGCCCCAATTTCCGAGTGGAGCTTCAGCAGCCAATTTGAAAAAAACTGAATTTTTTTCTTTGATTTTAAGGTTTCCTGAAATTTCTCCAAAACGAAGCTACCAATTAAAAAGTTTGTAAAGAAGTTATATTTAGATAATTTAATTTAGCTTCAAATGTATACCATATATACGAAATAGGGTCTTGCGTTTTCTTTAGAATACAATTTTAAAATTACTAATTTCTCTAAATTTTTGGGAAATTCCAAAATCTATCAGTTTTGGACATTCAACATCTTTAATGGCTCATCATAAAACAAAAAAATATTGGGTTACATCATTTATAGCACATTATTTCAATATTTAGCAAAACTTATTATTTTAATTAGGTTTGTTATACTAACAGGTATATGCGATTTTCCATATGAGGCATGCATACAAAAAAATTATTGTACATGATTTTGGTTTTTTCCCACTTATAAATAATTCCATAGAATGCTTGCATTTATTCATCGTAAATATGTAGGTTACAATGAAGTATATTGAACATTTTATTATATGAGAAATTCATTAAGGTATGAATATGGAAACCATTAACATATACAAGTAATTGTGTAAACACAAAATTTATATATAAACATGAGTTGATCATATTGCAGGAAAACCGTAAAATGCATTTATACAACATTCAATGCAATGCAGTGATCGATTTTCCATCACGCATATAAAACACATATATAAGAAATTAAGGCCATGTCCTAACTCAATAGTGTATCCTCTCTAACTGTACACTCCCTCTCGTTCTCTCTGGTTCACTTTTTTCTCATTGAGACGCCCACACTCTCTATCTCTCACTATCTCTATCTTTCTATCTCTCTCTCTCTGCTTTCTCAGTACACTGCTATTTATTGGTTGTAAAAGTAAGTATTTAATAAACGAACGGTCATGCAAACACAATTAAAAATACAGAAACGGGGAGATGGTAAGTACGCTCATTTGCTTGGTCGTACATCTGTAGTTGTTCATGAAAAGTGCAGAAAATCTTATAATAAGGAGCGAAACATCGCTACGGCCTATTGGAACAGGGCCTAAAATAGTTTGTTTATATTATTTAAATTGCAATTATTAACTTAAATAGCTAGATTTAATTAGTAACATACAGAATAATATAGTGTTCTTAAATGCCACCATTACATTTTAATTTATGATTACATTATAGAAATGTAATTTTAAAAACCGGTTTTACAGAGCGTGTGCACCATACATGACTGCTTAAACAGTGACAAGATTCTAAATAGACAGGAGGACAGTGCACGAACTATACACTGCGACTCGATGGCACGGGGATAGATATCCAGATGAAGCAAGTGCGAAGGGTATAAAATCAGCGGAACGACTTCGGCGAGGTAATAAGTTGACAGCAGCAAATGTTATATTTGATGAGACAATGTCGGTGACAATGCCACAAGAATTATTTCTATCAAACGAACATAACAAGAACCGTCTTATCTCCATGTTGACTGAGACATTTACAGCTGAGAAGTTTGTTGTAAAGCAGGCGAAGGAGGATGCTGACTCTCTAATTGTGACCAGTGCCATTGACATCGCCCAGCATGCGGATTGTGTGGTTATTGTGGGGGAAGACACTGACCTGTTGGTGCCGAAAGTACTGCAGATGAGATTGATGTGGCAGGGCAGAAATTCATTGTGACAATTTACTCTGGATGTAGTGATATGCCACTTGATGAAATACGCTTCGAGATGTTTCAGAAATCACTACAAAGAAATGAATTTAACCTTGTTTCTTTGCCTCCAACTTCAGCAGCTGCTCGCCAGCATTCCATGAGGACATATTTGCAAGTGTAGATGTGGAGTAGCAACCACATCGATCCATTGCTATGGGGCTGGAAGACGTCCAAACATGGCCTAGTCCCTGTTACAACAAATAGAGATGCAGCACCCGAAGAGCTCCTCAAAACTGTGTCTTGCAGGTGTGCCAAAGGCTGTCATGGAGTCTGCTCTTGCTGCAATAGTAATCTGAAATGTACAACAATCTGCAAGAATTGCAAAGGCCTAACGTGTGCAAATTCCCCAGTAGACAACAGTGTTCAACACAACATCGTCTGCAACAAAGAGTATATACACCTCCAAGAAGACAACTGTTTATCAGACTGTGAGGATGAGATCTTAGAGAAGTCATCTGAATTACCTTGTTTTAAAAGAAAGAAAATATAATTGTGTGTATTATGTATTTTAAAAAGTCATTTATCAACTCACATGTTTTGTAAGTAAAATTGTCTATTATAATTGTAAAATATAAATATAATGAAATGTCTCACTGTTATCATAGATGCATTGCTGAATGTTGATTTAAGATGGGAAGGGAGCTTGGTAAATCTTCAGTGTTAGACGCAAAGTGTATTATTAATAACTGTCTGATGTGATATTATTTTGAAGATATCATTTGTGTTTGTTTAAATCTAATTATTATCATATGTGGTTAGCGTATTCTCTTTCCTATAAATATATTATTTTGAATCGTCATTATTTGAAGAGAAACTGTGCTATTTTCCACGAAAGAGAGGAGCCTTTTTTGCACACTGCTAATTGATATCAACAAGTTTCTGATAATGTCATGAGTACGATCGTTTTTAAAACTGGAACCAGTAAAATTCGTACCTAATGGTAGAATGAACATATTTTGAAAATTAATGGAATAAAATATTTTGCATTTATGTTTACAAATGATTAGAGGAAAAACTTTCTAAATTAAGTGTCTAATGCTTTCAGATTAACAAGTCGTCTTGTCTAGTTTTTAAGAGCTATGTTCTTCAGCAATTTACAGAAATTTATATTTTAGTTTTTTGAAATTCTTCTCACCAACGAGTTTCTGTTAATTACACCTTAAAATTCAATGTACAGTCGTTTGTACGTAAGTTTAATTATTAAAACACAATATTTTTCAGTAATCCAACTGACAAAGCTAGCTTCAGAATGACCAAGGAAACTAATTAGCCGAGTGGCTTGTCTTTCATGCTTCGAGACTGATAAAACCATAGCACATTATATTGTATATAATTTATAGAACAAGTTTGCAGCTGTTAGTTTTCTTATAATGTTGTATTTGATAATCATTGTGTTTATATATTTATAAAGTTACTGGTAAAACATTTCAGTGCTGTTATTAATCCTTGTGTTTCTATATTTTAGACAGTATGTATGTTATGAGTATCCAATAAATGCATCATATAAGATAATTTTTTAGTGCTAAATTTTTCAATGGTTTGTATGTATCGTGTCTAAACGAATAAGTATGTATGTTATTACTTAAACTTGGGTAACAATAAACTTGTTAGATTGTCACAATTATTTCAGATTAGGAAACATTTATTTCGTTTTCTATCTTTGTCGGGACCGATCTTTCCATTGTTTATTATTACATTATTTTCTGTATATTTATTAAGACCCAAAACCATTTCTTATTCTCAATACAACAGATGAAGTGTAAGAAAAGTTAATATCATGTCAGTGGTTTAGCATGTGTGATCAAGTGAATTTTAATCCTATGTTATGTTCAGTCTGTGTTTCCTACCTAATTAAATTTTATGGTAAATCTTAAGTTTAACCAAATAAATATCTGCTAATCAAAAATAATCTACTCGAAAAGAAAGATTTCTCACACCATAACCTTTCTTTTTACAATGGTGGCTATAATTATTAATTATATACTAACTAAAACTCACTTTTCAAGTGTTCGTGATAAGCATAGTAAAATGTTCTACAAATTAAATTTCATTACTTTTATCGGTTAAATTGAAATATTTAGAAAATTTATTTAAATGGTGTTTTTCAAAATGTGATAATTAGCTTATAAAGTAACCGATTTCAATGAATTTTGTAATCTTTCGAATCGTTATTTAATAAGCTTCATTTACCTTCTGAACAACTATATTGATTGAAAGCTTCGTTTTCTGATAATTTGAGAAAAATCAGGAAAAAATGAAAAAATTTACAGTTTTTTCAAAAATTTTGGCCAACGCTCCACTTGAAAATCGGGGCAAACTTAGGATACTCTTACTACGGATGTACTTTGTCGATTTAAACAGATTCCAGCTTTCCTCTAATTATTCGTCACCAAAACCTTTATTTTTCTGGCCTAAGGCTACATGCCTTAACTTCATCATTTTAAATAAAAACATTAAAATTCAGTATCAAGGTTGTATCATCAAAGCTTTTGTTTACAAATGTTAACTGGCAAAGTTGTATTTTAAAACGTGAAAGCAAGCTTCAAATTTCGCAAGATAAAAGGGCAAGAAAATTAATGAATTCATTAGTAAATAAAAATTAAAACAAAAAGTGATCTACTTGGCCATAGGCTTAACAATCTAGGTTAACTCACCCACGAGCATGCTGAGTAGTGACCACTACCACTGCCAGCTAGAGACTGCTCCTCTATTATCATAACATTGCTATTTAAAACCCACTAAGTATGGAAGGAGAGAGTTAAAAAGAAAACATATCAGATTCTCGTAGGCCGATCACATTCTGGCAGTAGTCCGCGCTGTCCTCCACGGCCGTCGACGTGTCATGCAAATCTCCCGCTGTCTCAACCATGACTCACATCATAACAAAGTTATATCCTCTTCATAAACAGCCCGCTCGAACACGTGGATAGAAAAATACTTCGTCGAAAGTACTTCACGTCATTGTAAACAGTCGCACGAACGAGAGCAACGCGTACTTCACAAACAAGACACTCGCGTCACCTCAGGCTGGCCAACCTACATAGCTACAAGGCTAAACTCCCCGGGGTGTGGTCCTCCACGAGGACACAGAGACAAAAGAGGGGGAATGTGAAAGGGAGAGAGCGATTAGACAGTTGGTAACAGTGGGACTAGACTCATTGGAGGCAAGAAGGGGGGGGGGAATAGAGGACAGGTGTGAACACAGTGTCCAAGGCGAGGGGAAGGGAAGGAAGACAAAAGAGAGAGGTGGGGAAGGGGGAAGAGTGGTTTGATGCCTGGCGTGAACAGTTACGTAATCGCGCAGTCGCTCTGGTCTGGTGCTTACATGGTAATCATCACCTGCTGGTTACTAGAACTGCTATCCCATGCACCAGCTGACCGGTGGCTAACCCAGCTTCAGCGAACTATGCTCTGACAAACACTAACGTCATTTAAAAGTGAAAAGCGCGAAGCATAATACCACGTGCAAGGATCTCAGCCGGCAAAGTTCGACAATAACTACACTTTCACAGCTGCTTCAACCTAGGTTAAAAATGATGTCATCTACCTTCTCGCTAAACGACTCGTTACAAACAACTCTGACTAACGATGACTTGATAATTAAGACATCTCATCGGAGTGAGATACAAAAATAAAACTGTTTAAATGACCGTATGTTGATCCAAACGAGAGAAGATGAAAAAAAAGCAATACGTAATTAAGTTACTATTCAAGCGGGAAATATTTAGATCTTAAGAAAAAATAATACTCATTAAAATATGTCATGTTAAACAAACGGTCACGACATTACTCCCTCCTTATGTTGTTGTGGTCCTCCACAACAAACCTAGTGAACAAAAGTTATCTGGGACCTAAAACTTTACCGCTCTATTCTGTCATAGTTTGAATGGGAAGAGAAAAACAAATAAGAACATTAGAAATAAAAGTGATTTTCAATATTTGTTTGCTGGGATGGTCGACTGGTGGGTTCATGAAGGCTGCAGAGGTCCCGCCGGCGACTTCTTAAATGGGAAGTCCAGTGACGGCAGTCGTACAAAAACTCATAACTAGCCAGTCGGGTGACACTCTGCACCAGCATGATCAGCAACCAGCCACCACTCCGCTCGATCTCGTTCCAGTTGTGGTGACTCTATAACACAATTGTACACAGGTGGGTATCTCTTCATACAAGACAAACAAATACACTGGCAAAACAAAGTACAACACTTAATAATTCTCATTATTTTTTTAAAAGGATATTTAAATTTCTTTATTCCTTAGGAAGAAACCAGATACCAATGCAAAATTATGCATCACACATGTATTTCCCTAGTATGGTTATCAACCCAAAAAAATATATATTCCACCCACAGAAATATTTTATCTAAAATAAAAAAAACTAACAATCACAAGCATAGATCACAAAGAGGCAGCCAAACTAAAAAAAGTTAATCGCTGAACTTATTCGTCGTGAAGTCTCTAGATGACGCAGAAGTCAATGTTCCAGTTCATTACACGTTTTCACAGTTTGTTTCTCTTATTACTTTAATGTGACACCTTGAAAGTCCATTTGGGAAATATTTCACTTGCATTCCCTAGTCTTGTCCTAAGCCTGGTGCGGTCTAGTAGAGTTTGAGCAGTTGTACACCTGCTCAGCTTCCGGTTACCAGTAAACTGAGGAAGACGAACGATGGAAGTAGACTCGACACCTCCAGGAAATTTTCTTGGGCGTTCCCAAAAATTCCAGCCATCAATAGAAAACGTTCCTACTTCGCTCCAACCAGCTGCATGACATCACCTCCACACTTTCACAGCCCTGGCTTTGACAGACCAGTCTTCTCTGGCCAAAAGTGAAGTATCCTGGGGAGGGTGACTGTAGAAGATGGACATGACGGTCTCATTGAAGGGAGAGCTCACGTGACCGGACTGGATCACTTGCAAAAAGTTTGTTTGCATAAAGGTCAGGGACTCTATCCCTTTCACAGCATTGTCGTTGAGAAGACACAGGGTGGGGTAAGGATAACCCAGAAGTCCTTTGCCCCTATGAATGCACATCGTCCTGTACATCAGCCGGTCCTCTGAAAACACTATTCCTAGGGGAATATTTGGCTGTCCAATTGCTTTCACTGTTCGCAATAGTCACTGTGGTTGCACTAACTCACAGCGGAGAACTAACGCTTGCTTTCACAAGTCCCACATTTACTGTTTCACTAAAGTCTTGATGTTTACAAGAAAAAGTAATAGGTCTGGACCTGTTCCCTTTGATCACTACCCACCCATTACCTAGTGATACCCTTGATTAAAAACATTTTAATAGCAAAAGACGACAACAACAACAAAAAATTAACTAACATTATTCTCATCCTAACCTATCATTAAGTAGCATCTGGTAGATGGCTTATCTTCCTTAAAACGTTAAATCAGGAATAAAAATTTACCATTGTTATAGGTCTTTCAATATGACCTCAGACAATAATAATAATGCAACAAAAATCATATTCTTCCCCTTTTATATGGACTAGATTTTAATTGACAGACGCTGTTATCGTGGACCCCAGTTTTACATTTACTTTATTATTTACTTATCAATAAACAACGAACATTTCTTTTACTAGAAAAACAATTAACACAACTGGCCTTTATGATTTACACAAAAAAACATCAATACTCTGGGCATGACATCATACTACTGTCCTGCTCGTTAAGAGTAAGATAAACTGTGGTGATGACTCCATTGTCATCCTTAAGAGTAGCTCGTATCCTACCCTCCTGTTGCAAACATCTAACGACATCTGCAGATGTAGAGCTCCCAGGCTCTTCAGTGGTGGTATTCCCACTAGAAGCACTTCTTTGCTTCCGCAATCTAACACTGAACAATTCCACATTAAACATAACACAAACACAATGGTTAACATTACAATTACAACAGTACTGCTCACTTTTATGCCCAATATTGACTCAGGGCTCAATGCAGTCACTAGAGGTAGGGTCCCTAAACCTATAAGGAAAGGATTTCTCCAAACTGTACACAACAAAAATACAATTATTAATCCTAAGGAAATACTCTGGATATTTCTAATTACAAAATGATCATTGCTGACAGGTTCTTCCAAACGAACCTTGTGATGCTTCGATATACTGGTATCTAAAGTTACATTTATGTGTGGTATAACAGAAGGCCAGTCTTCTGCAAGACAATCATCTAAGGAGGGGAATACAGTTTGTGTAGATGTGGTGTGGGCAGGGAAACGCAAATTTTTTTAAACTTTGACCAGGATGCATGAATTAAATTAAATTTTGATTTAGCTGCGAAATAGCAAGGATAGGTTTCACTAATTCTTAACTCTCCATTCAAATATAACTGGCAGTCGCAAGGAACTGCTACACCAATAGCTCCTGGTGTTTCATATTTTTTTAAGTGGTTTAGTTACATTTTCACTAAATAAACAATTCAAGTCCAATTTACCTGTAGGGTTAGTTATGAAATACTGTTCTGGTCCTACCTGAGTTATTATCATATGAGAACCTGATTGGCAACTGAACGCACACATTTCTCTTAGGCATTCAGCTGTGGCACCTTTATAAACTGCTCGTGGGCATAAGGACCCTGCTAAAGAATCTCCTGACACTCTAGGAACAAAACACAAATGGTCTTGGAAGGGTCTGCAATCTTGCAGCGCCCTTCCCTGGATGGTTTGAACATCCTCACCACTCTCCGCCAAAAAGGTAGATTCATGGTGTAGTCAGCACACTGAATTGTTCCATTTAGAAGGAATTGGCACAAAATCGAAAAGTTTCCAGTTATAATGTTTCTTAACAATGGGGACTTTAATTTTAGCATACAAGTGTGCTTGATAAATTTTACAACTACATATTTCTAAATGAAAATAAGCCTGTACTTCAGAAGAAGGAATTGCCAAACGATAACCATCCTTTTCAATTACTTCTGTCAACTGATCTAATTTCGATTTCAAAACAGAGGGAGTGACTAGTACCGAGGGTAGCTTTCGGGATCGGCACTGGTCTAAAATTTCAACTCTAAATAAAGTGTGAGCTTGTTTAGCCATAAGGGCTACAGAAAGGTAAAGTGTTTGATGTACTTGTGACAACTCGTGTACTACACCAGCATGACTTTTTTCTATACTGGCCCTAAAGGTCTGTAAATAACTAGTTAAATTGCTAAATTTTATTTGAATTTTGCCAAATATCTCGCTGATAACAGAGTTTACATATGATACTTGATTCGTAAGATTAGCTAAAGCCTGGTGGTCATTTTAAACTTGTTGATTTATTTCCTCTAGATCATTTACCAACTCTCTTTGATTATTAAATAAGTTTTCCAACTGATTGGCTGTTGCGACATTGCAACACCAGCTTGCAAACTCACCTAAAAATGTAAGACCGCGTTTGACTCTACTTGTGTCATGTACTTCTAGAAGATCCTCTCTAGCTGCATGATTCAAAATATTTAGCAGATTGTTAGCAACTTCAACAAAATAATGAGTTTCTGCTTGACTTTTATGTTGTTTTTGTTACAGTGTTTGTATTTTCAAAATGATTGCTGTTTGGCATATTTTATTCCGTGAGATATCTAAGAAAAAAATTTTATAAGTTCTTTATACTCAGTACACACAGGCCTGTTTTAGTACTTAACAAGTAGAATTTGTTTTTAAGTTTCCCTGTTCAACTTTTCTAATGTTGGCCAAAGTGAACAAATTTTGATTACACAAGATATGCAAGGAATTATTTTTCAGAGTTTCATCAATATCAGTACTCCTATATTATTTGGTTAACTTGACTTTTTTTTTTTTTTTTGTATTTAATGTTATGGCATTCATGGCAACTGGCATTCAAAATTTACATCACTGATTTATATCTGGTTAAATCAATAGGCTTGAGCGGCAAAACCTGAATTGTATAAGTTTTATTTAACATTCACTTTATATTTACAATTACAATCACTTACTTGAATGTGAAGCTGATGTGGCCCATATGGCAAAGCTAAATAATATAACTAAAAACAATCTCATGTTCTACTCTGGTGGCTATACTGAGGGCATGGCACCTGGCGTAGGCTTCAGGTTGTCCCAGCAGCAGTTCTTCCTTCTAGTTGTAGAACGGCGTGCAATAGAATATAAACTCAAAATTTTAGTGGAATGGGAACTTCCCTCTAGAAGTGGTACCTCCCAAGGGGAGTGGCTAACTTGTGAGAAGTTACTGCAGGCACCACATGATAGGCTATGGACCAAGCCCACGCACTATGCGGCTATGTCATGATAACACAGTCGTCGAATGAACGAAGTCCACGCTCCAGGAAAACTTTCCTCCACTATGGCCACACTGCAGGAGAAGTGTCGACAACTCGTGGTAAATGTCAGGCCACGAACGGATGTAAATTCCGGGAAGTTGAAGTCTGTGGTTGTGCCATGCACTTGGCACGGTCGTGCGTCGTCGTGGACTCTTGGCAGGCAAGGCTTGTCGCTTTTAATGAAATAATATTCACATACTAACACACAAGATATTAAGTCTGAATACTCTGGGTTCAATGACAGGCAAGGCCTGGGCATTACATTAGTTTATGCCGTTTTCATATTGGTCACAATTTAAACATTTTTTGATTGCGCGAGATATCAGGATAACAATTTTCCAGAATTTCATCAAACTTGGCACGCACGTAGTATCTAAAACAGTGACATCAATTTAATGTATTTTGTTTATACCGTATTCAGTTTTTAAGAACTATTGCCCTTCAAATTTTTATTGGTTACATAAAGTATCTTACGATAGTTTTCCAAAATTGTTTTGACTCTCTGCACATTTTCTCTAATTAAGATAATGTTAATATTTTAATTCATCTCTTCATAATGTTGAGTTTAGCAATATTTATCCCCCTATTTGAAAGCTTCACAAAATTAATACATAAATTGTAATTGTATTATAATGGATGTCAATACATACAGGGCTTATAGAAATCAAACGTAATTTTTATACACTTCACTATCAAACTATTCTTTATTGTTGTAGGTCCTCAAGAGAGTATGAGAATAAATTAATGTATTAGTATTTATTATTTATAGATGTCCGTAAACAATAATTTTAACTTTTAGGGTTAATTTGTATCCACATTGAGGAAAGTAAGATTATTGGTTATGCTGGTAATTTTTTTGTTAAAAAAAAATAATAATAATTATGTAACAAAATATCATGTTACATTACTATTAGAATATGTTGCTGATATTATTTATGATTGACAGTATTTATTTGTTAGATTTTGTGCTGAGTACAGTAATGAATATGTGAAAATCTGCATTTGATTAAACATTGTTATTAGAAAACAGATGGAGATTGTGTAGTTTGAGCTATAAAAAATAAAGATTGTTTTTGTGCTGTAATATTTACAAATTATATCACCTGATTATCTAAGTGGATATAAAATAACATTGTAAGTTATGCAGATTATCTTACTTGTACACATTGTGTGTACTATAAAACTCTAAAGAAGTTCGTAACTAACTGCAATTTTCCATAGAAATACACAAAAAGTTCCAGAAATGGCATGAAATTAATTTTTTACATCACCTTACTTACAAAAGAATATGTGGAAACCTAATTTATATGTGAAAATTATAGTTCTCGAAGTAACAAAAAGTTTAAATATGATTAAAAGGCTACTTCCTTCAGCAGATTGTATGTAACATTATTATTCAAAATACTATTGTAACTCAGAAATATTCTGTAATGTTTTTGAGTTTATTTCCGTAAGCTGTATCTTTTAGTTGGTACTATATTTAAAATAGTAGCCTTGACAAATAAGTGTAGACGATTCTAATAATCATACATTCATCAAAACAGTTAATAAGATTTTTTTTTAATATTTTGAATAATTTTCAGTAACATCAGTGTATGAAACAATGCCTGTACAGGAGGTTGGGTAGTATGCAGTGTGGTATAATATACTTAACTTAGAAATACATAACTACCAAACTGATTTTGTTGTTCATTCCTTTGACAAATTCTAAATCAACTAGAAAAACTTTACAAGACTTCAAATCTGTGACAGTGTATATTCGTGTTGATTTTTTCCGAAACACAAATTTACATATAAATCAGAAAAACTTTTACTAGGTTATTGTTGGTAAATTTTTCAATATTTAATGGTGCGCTCTTTCATAGGTGTACACATTTGTGGTTACGTTACTCACTGCATTTATTGCTCTGATTTTGTAGTTCGACGTAACTATTTTGTTTATAAAAATTAAATGAATGTCTTGAATATGAAAAAAAAATAAGAAAAAGGTGAGAAATGGCTGTATTGAAAAATAATCGCTTGTGAAGTAATGAAATTATTGCTACAAATTTTGAAATTACAAGTGCCGCTATTTTTTGAAATGGTGGAAACGTTCAGTGATATATCACACAAAATAAGAATCTTAGTAGATATTTTCTTTTAAAGTGAACATGTACTTCCTGAGATATCCCTTATACAGTAGAACCCAGATTTAATGAAATGCCACGGGACCCGAAAATGTTTACTCTAAATCAATGTTTCGTTAAATCCAACTTAATATATCCCCCCACCCCCACCGCTACCACAAGGGAAGTTAAATCGTCTGACATGTTTCGTCAAAATTTAAGGTAATTTTTAAAAAGTCTTATCTCAAAACAATAACAAAACACATTTTAATGAACAGTTAAGCAACAGGCGTGAAAGAAAAATATTTTGGCAAAAAAACTTTTAGTAGAACGCTCTGCAAGCATGAGTTAGGCCATGGTTAGGCCGCCCGCATGCCATTTACAAGTGACTAGTGATGACAAATACTACCGAGCCGTCTATCTTTCCGTCTCTCTTCCACTCACTCCACCAACAAATTTCAGGAAAATCCCATGAAAAATATTTTTTAAAAATTGTAGTGAAAACTGAATTAAAAGTTGGCGATACAGCAGTAAAATAATAAATAATATGTGCAGTGGCGACCATTGTAGCGTGTAGGCAGCTTGCGCTCGTGAAACATACTGGTTGGTCTGCTTCCTAAAAAACTTCGCACTCAAGCGTTTTTTAGCTTCTGAGAAACAAATTATTTAATATATTGGTAGTAAATTTATTGTAAAAAGTCTGTATAAATAATATAATCACGTGTTTTTTTATAAATTTGCTGGCTGTATCACTGGGCACATCTATCAGTAATATAATTAATACAGCAAGCTGCACTGCAGCGCATTTTAATGGAGGCATAATGCATTATCTGTGAATTAGTTCCTGTGCTGTCCACCACCACACTGTGGAGACTGGATACCTAGATACTCCTTCATTCACCAGCTGCTATGGTGATCTGGGTGGGTGCTTGGTATGCAATGCAGAGTCACCCGCTCGGCAGCGAGTGCTCATTTCAAAGTCACTCACGTGGCCAAAGCTTTCAACTAATTTTAACAATTATATTTTTGTCTCTCTACCGATTGTTTAAGCTTATTTACAGAGAAATTAGTGTATATTGTGGTCAGTGGTAGTATTTTTAATAGACTTACATTACAATTTATATTTCATTTTATCAAAGTCACTTAGTTATTTCATACATGTTTTTAAGGTTCCTTAAATCCTTTCGTTAAATTGCTGTTTTCGTTATTCCCAAGTTTGTTAAATCAGGGCTCAAAAATCTTAAATTTCAGTTAGTGTATTTTTTAAAATAGTAGACATAAAATGTGGCATAATAAAATAATTAAGTGCTAAATAAAATTACTACATACACACAAATATAGGTGAGAGTCAGGTAAATGTTTCAAGTGTTATATTAGTCAGTTAAACCAATCTTCAAATGTAAAATTGCTGTGGGGTTTTTCTCCTATGTATTTATTGGAATCCAGAAATTGTTATACTGGAATATTTCCTCAGGCTATGAACTTTGTGCCAGTGTTTCACCAAGTGTGCACCTTGTCAGAACTTCCTTCGGCGTTATTTTGAAGATTTCCGCCACCGCCATATTTTACTGATAATTGTATGTCAAATCAGAGTACGTCTAAAACTGTATTGTCTGGGGAAAAGGTTGGTAATCTTGATGCAGTAAAACTCACGTGTAGTGGTCTCGAAAAGGTTGTAGCTTCAAATAATGCTGTTTCTTATATCTCATGGCATGAAAGATTAGGTCATCCAGGTTTTGAAACATTGAGAAAGTTAGGTTAGTTAACTGGAATTAAGGGCATGGACGTTATAAAACCCTTTAAAATGTACATTGAGAACAAACTTACTAGGCAACCTTTTCGTAATATGTGTCCTAAAGGTAAAAGACGTGCTGAAATAATATATACTGCCATATGTGGTCCTGTACAGCCACCAACATTTGATGGGTATCATTACTTCCAAACGATAACTGATACCAATTCAGGGTTCTGTACTGTTTATATATTGACAAAGAAAGGAAAGTTTAGTAAAAATTTACAGAGCTATATTGAAGGGGTGGGAAGAAAATTCTCATCTAATAACAATTAGGTTTTTGAGAATTTGGTGTTTTAATGAGGGTGAATATAATTCTTTACAGTTTAAAGTTTGGTGTTTTAGAAAGGGAATTGAAATATAATATACTCCACCATATACCCCTCAGTTGAATGGACAGAGTGAGCAAATGAATAGGACATTGGTGGAAAAAGTGATGTGTTTGTTGAATGACCTACCCAAGTATTTGTGGGGCGAGGCTGTCAGGACATCAGCATACCTATATAATAGGCTTCCTAGGTTTGATGGAAAAATACCTGCTGAAACTTGGTATGGACAAAAGGTGAACGTTGACGTTATTAGGCTTTTTAGGAGTAAAGCATTTATTAAGAACAACAGCCCATCTGTAGGGAAGTTAGACAAGAAAAGCATGGAGGTATACATGTTAGGATATGGGTCAAATGCCTACAAGTTCTATGATGTAGATAAAGGGAAAATAATTGTTTAAAGGGATGTTAGGATTTTAGAGGATGAAAACCCACCCTAGGTTAGTAGTAATAGAGGAAGAAGAAAAAACTGGTGGAGGAACAAGTAGAGCGTAAGGATAGAGTAGAAAAACCATTCGGTGGTGGTGAGAAATGTGCAGTGAGAAAATCTGAAAGGATCAAAGTATATTCAAAATGGCAGCAGGACTACATCACAAGTGATGATTATATTTCACATATAGCGTTGAATGCTGCTTATTTTTTTAGTGATAATATTCCTGACTCTGTGTCAGCTATAGAGGGTAATCATCATAAGAGTCTGTGGAAACAAGCTATGCGAGAAGAGATTAAATCACTGGAAAAGAACCAAACATGGGAGTTAGTGGAGATACCTGTACATGAGAAGCTAATAGACTCGAAATGGGTATTCACAGAGAAGGATGTTAAGGGCACTACTGTTAAAAAGGCCAGGTTAGTGGCAAGTGGATGGTTTCAAAATTTAACATCTGGAGAGAATATATTTGTCCCTGTAGTAAAGTTGTCCACTATTAGAATCTTGTTGTCTTTGTCATTTCAAAAGGAGTGGGTAGTTGGCCAGTTAGATGTGAAAAGTGTGTTCTTTTATGGAGAGTTAAGTGAACCTGTTTATATCCAAATACCTGAGGGGGTTGTGATAAGGAACAAAAATCTTGTATATAAATTAAAGAAGGCTTTATATGGTCTTAAACAATCTCCCAAATGCTGGTAGAACAAATTAAGTGAAGAACTGTTAGGAAACAAATTTACAAGATCAGTGGCTGATCCTAGTTTGGTTTTATAAGGAAGACTTGTACTTATTAGTGTGTGTTGATGAACTTGTGATTTTTTCTGATTGTAAACAAAAAGTGCAATTACTTAGGCTGGTCTCATGCAGAAGTTTGAGCTGAGGGAAATGAATGAAGGTAATGATGCTTTTCATTTCGTAGTATAGGATTAATATGTCAAAATACTTGCATTAAAATTGGGCACAGGAAATGAATAGACTGTGTGTTGACAAAATTTCATATGAACAATTGTACAATTCTTAGATTTGCCAATGGAACCTAAACTAGAGTTACAACCTGGTGATGATTGTGTTTCAAACGTACTGTGCAGAGAACTTATTGGTGCTCTTATGTATATCATGCAAGGTTCCAGACCAGACTTAAGATTTCCTATTGTTTACTTCAGTAAGTTTCAGAATTGTTATAGTAAATAGCATTATACACATTTGAAAAATACTTTGTGCTATCTTAAGAAAACTAAAGATTATTGTTTATGCTATTCCAAGAATGTTTTTAATATTATAGAATCATATGTTGATTCAGATTATGCCAATGATAAAATTGATAGAAAAAGTATTA
Source organism: Medauroidea extradentata (assembly GCA_003012365.1). Classification (NCBI taxonomy): domain Eukaryota; kingdom Metazoa; phylum Arthropoda; class Insecta; order Phasmatodea; family Phasmatidae; genus Medauroidea; species Medauroidea extradentata. The sequence continues at coordinate 5,163 of PNEQ01054023.1, read as the reverse complement.
CTGGCTGTTTCATTAGAGTGTTGGGATATAATGTTATATGAAAAAGTAAGAAATAAACTTGTGTATGTTTATCCAGTACGGAGGCTAAGTATCTAGCACTGGCTACTGCTACTGCAGAATGTTTGTTTGTTAAGAAATTGATACAAGAAATTCTAGGCTTAAGTGAATTTGTAATTACCATATATGAAGATAACCAATCATGCATAAAAATGGCAAGTACTTCAGAAACTAAAAGATATAAACATATTCATATGAAGTACTACTTTGTAAGGAACTAGTACAAGATCATATTGTGAAACTTGGGTGTGTTGACGCCAACAAGCAGATCAGCGACTGCTTAACCAAGCAAGTGTGTTCTAAGAAAATAAAAATATTTATAACTGGTTTAAGCATGTCAACATTGGGGGAAGATGTTCAATGACAATGTTGCCTGCACTGTATGTTGGTATATTAAGATAGCTTATGTTGGTATCTGTGCTACTGTATATTGAGGTATGTGTTGTCTCAAAATAATATTGGCCACTACGATGGTGAACCTCAATGATGTAGTTTACTTCAGAAACTTTTCGTAACATTATTAACTAACAAGTTATTTTATTCATGTTGTGTACTTCGCATTGCTTGTATCGTGCAATTATGATTTCAGCATCGTACTGTGAGGATATGAAGACACTTTCGAATGACAACCAACTGCTCACCAATACTTTCTTTATGGGGATAGCAGTTGGTTGTCATTCGAAAGAGTTCTATAGATTCGGCCCTGAGTCATTAGGTGTGTGCACAACTCAGAACTTGTACATGTGTGCTCTGCTGAAGTGTAACGTATTAAAATCACTACACTTCCTTTTCTTCTGAAACTGTAAGTCAGCAAGGGCATTCGTGGACCTAGGTCATAGCCACTATACTATAGTGGCAACATTGTAATCCACCTGCCCTAGTTGACTTGCACTTGTACTCATCTGCTGGCCCGTGTGCTCGGACTTACAGTGTTCGACATTGTCACGCTGACTAGTGACCGAAAATCACAACTGTCACCTTGAAGCCTGCCCTTAACTTGTTTACGAACTCATGCTAAATGTAAATATTGGCCAAGTGAAAAAAATTTTTAAAAATAAATTTTGGCTATATTTATTGAACTGTCGTGAATGTGGCCTAGCACTCTTAATAAATGGGATATACATTCAAATTGTCTATTTGGTTTACTAATGAAAATATATTTTTTTAACTGCACTATGTTTTGAATTCAGGACCATATAGTGAAAATTGTCTGCTCCACTATAACTGTTGGTAGCAATAAGAATAGTGTACATACAGTTACTGTCAAATCCATGCTAGCGCCACAGCAAAAATACGTAGGACTGATATGAAGCAAATGTAAAATCCCACATATATCTGAAAAGGAAAAATATTCTCACTTTATGTATGTAATTTTAACACAACTGTCGACAATACTCTAATCCTCCATGTCTGGTTAAATGCTATGCTGTGATCAAACAATGGTTTTGTTAGGTTAGGAAACTAAAATAACAATTTATATGCAACTAGCACCTGCGTTTAATGATGCCCGTGCATGCTCTACGTATTATGTGTGTGCAGAACAGTGTGCACGCTTCCGTTGTGACTCAAGCCTGCGCAGAACTTTGCACATGTGTGGTCTGCTGTTCACACCTGTGCATAATGGTGTATACTGTATAAATCAGCCAATTTGGAGATAGGCCAACAGAGCCCACAGCAGTCTTACATTGTTTATATTCAGTAGTCAATAATCAGCATGAGTCTACCCAATACCAAAGCCACAGTCATACAAAATGCATGTAAAGTAAAAGTATTTTGTGTATCCTGTGTTGTTTAAATATTTTAAAGATTGTAAACACCAAGGAACAGTCCTGAGTGTGTGTGTTTTTATTTATTTTGAAAAGGGTCAAGTGAAGTTGGGGAATACTTTCTTAGTGATCCGAACAACAAAAATTATGATATTGGCCAAGTGTGTAATGTAAAAATGTTCTGACGAGATGCTTCCAAGACATCTACAAACATGAATAAACGTCTCAGGAAATGGGAAATGTACTGCAGTCATTGAAAATGCGAAAAAGAGGTTACTTATGAACCTTAGTTTTATTGACACATCATCTTGTGAAGTGGAATCAAGATCCTTGCCAATCAGTAGTTGTTCTTTCATTTCTTTGCCATATACTGACAGTGGTGAATATTCTTCACTTTCTAGAAGCAGTAGTATCATTACTTGCTCATTTTCCCAGTCATCTATATTTGACCTTATTGATACCAGCTCACTTGTTCCCTCAGAATTTTCAAACAGCTTTAAACAATGCCAATCCATTTGTCAAGAAGTCCCTTGTTCAACCAGCAGTAAAAGAATATATGCTACAAACCTGACCTATCATACCTAGGAATCGTAAAGCAAAGTCAATAACGAAACATATTGAAAGAATGATGTGCCTAGATAAGCAACATTTTAGTATTGTTGAGGATAGGTGCTTCAATGAGTTTGTAAAATTCATGGAATCAAGGTATATGATGCCTAGTAGGATACATTTTATGGGTAAATTTTTACCAGAGTGTAAAGATAACGTAAAACTAAAGCTGACAATAACACTCCCATACAAGGTCAAAAATTTGCAATTTCATAACGGTCACACTTCAAGAGTGGAATCTGTGGAAATGTTATTTGTATTGTGAAAGACTTTGGTGGAAACATCAAAAATGTGCTGTCATCATAGTTTTAACATGCCTTTCAGCTCATACATTTCAACTTCTTGTTAAGGGTGGGTTTCTTAACAAAAAAAACATGTAACTGACTTGATATCTATATGATGCTGCATTGTTGGTAATTTCAAACATTTAAGCATTACATGTAAGTAACTAAAAAATCTCCAGTCTGCTGTGAAGTTAATACAGCATTTAATACAAACTCACCAGACTAATTCAACATTTTATATGTTACATATTTTTTTTCTCTCTAGCTGCAGCTAAGCTCAATGTGCCTACAGAACTATCAATTACAAATGAGAATTTACTTACCCATGTGCCTGTAGAACATTTTCAACCATGCTACTCATGCACTTAGTTCTAAAATGTGATGGCATCAGAGGTGATAAAAACAGTTGCTAATAGTACAAATAAAGAACTACAAAAGTTAGCATCAACTGGCTCGTGTGTTCAATATATTACCATATTTGCCAGCATAAAAGACGACCCCACACATAAGTCAAGTCGTGGTTTTATAGGTACAAAATCTTGAGGGGAAAAAAAAGTAAATTATAACTTTTGAAATTCTCTGCCAAACAAAAAACATTTTTTTTCCTTTACCAGAAACATAAATATTTGTTGAAATATTAATAATGCACATATTACTGGTATATAAACATCATAGGGGACACACAAACAAATAACATTTGCTATTTCTGCCCTCCGGGCACTGAAGAGTCAAGGAAATGCACAGAGGCCGTAACGTGGCCAGCGACATCATCAGTTGCCGGCAGCTGTGCGCTACTTGGCAATGCCAAACTGAGGCCCGCATGCACTACATGACAATGCCATACTGAGGCCCGCATGCACTACATGACAATGCCATACTGAGGCCCGCATGCACTACATGACAATGCTGGGCTGCAGCAACTACTTGCAAGGTCATCATATTCATGTGCGCTGTTGTCGCTAGCCAGCCAAGCACTAGACTTAAATGTGTGGTACGGTACCTAGATCCTCGTTTTCTCTGCCCAAGAATAATTTGCTGGCGAGACAAAGATCTAGGCACACGGTACCTAGATCCTCATTTTCTCCGTCCAGGAGTTGCATGCTTGCAAGACAAAGGATCTAGTTACGTACTCCAGTTGTATTGATAGCCAAGCGACACATGCTTCACTGCGAGGCAAAGTATTACTCTCATCAGAATTTTGTACCGTACTTTTATAATAAAAAAATAGGATAATAAAAAAATAGGGCACTTGTTTTGATGTATGAAGGAAAAGCAATCCTTGTAACATCATAAAACTCCACAGCTTACAGCTTAACTTTCAAACAATTGTTTGGTTACCAAAAATTTTCACATCTTCATGTAAGAGTAGCAAGTTTTTGAAGGCCAAAAAATCTGTAAAAATTGTCGTCTTATACGCCAGCAAATACAATAAGAATGAGCCCATTTCTTTCTTCAATGCACTTAAGGTATGCAGGGGTGTAGCAACAAGTATTGAACACCTTTCCCTCTGTATTGTAAATAAGATGCAATAGAATATAAGGTATTAACTTGTTTTATTATCACACACACTTTCCATGTTACATGCCTCGGCCATCGCCTACCACGCATACTTCCTTTCTCAGGTTAGCCTGTTGCCAACCTTACTCTCCTGACATCTCCCCTTTTCCAGGAATAAACATTGTTCAGAAGCAATTGATATTATCCATTTTTTGTACATCATACATCAGATTACTTAACCTACTTCCAGATGATTTGACAATGTGTGTCCTACCAGCCTAACTGTACCAGCAAACACAATATCATGTCTGTCAAATACCTCAACAAAATACATATCTTTATGTCATTCACATCTGGCCATACTTAATATTATACACACTTTGTATATGATACATCAAAGTACTTAACCTACTTTCAGATGACTTGACAATGGTTCTCTTAATTTGCATCATACATATTTCCAATTGGCCTCACAGTACCAACAAAACCCAATGTGCCATGTCCTGCAATACCCTTGTACTATACTTATCTTTATGTCACATACTCATCATTCTTATACCTACGAGAGGGTTTGAGAGTTCGACCATGTCTGGACTTTGGATCAAGATCACAGTTATTTGTGGACAAGGTTGCTGCCGGTATTGCCTCACTGTACGTTCCTATAAGTGAGTGATCACCATAGTCAGCCTTATGTAACTGACTCTCCTGATTAGGAAAACCCCGAAAATCACCAGTGAATGTCTCCTCCGCATCATTCGTAGTGTTTGCCGTGTCTGTTGAATTACCCCCCACTATATTATCACTGTGGGAAGGCTTACCCTGTGAAATTCTAGCCTCATATTCAGTGGAAATACTGTCAAAACTTGCAGCATACTTTGGTAGCTTGCATGGGCGCAATACCTGTGCTGAACGCTCCACTATTCTGCCATTAGGCATCTTAATGACGTATG
>PNEQ01054022.1:31121-56397 GCA_003012365.1 Medauroidea extradentata | reverse complement strand
ATTTCATTATATTTACTGGTTTTCAAGTTTTGTATGAAGTAAAAATATGCAAATTTTGACTTTGAAGTGGCATTACGGGAAAACTAGATGAGCTAATTTTTTTCCGTTAGATGTTAATATACTCTTAAGTAATGTCTACAAAACTAACACTATTTTATACAAATATAAAATTATGAATTTTTCCCCACTTGAACGCCCTTAACAGCAGTTCCGATAGTTTTTAAAATATTAAATTATGTATTTTTGCCGCGTGAACGTCCTTAACTTGGTGTACGTAGACATCTCGGCTTCCTTTGACAGCCGCGGTGTCGCGGAGTGCCGCCATCTTCCGCTCTCACATATCGCGTTGCGCCGCGCTCGTTAACGCGACATTTAAGCGCGCTTCTTGTACTGTCTCATCTGTACCTGCCCCCCCCCCTCACACACACAACCTTTTACACCCGGCTCACCCCGCCTCGAGGGTAATTTATTTAAAACACCCCCTTCAACGTCATAAATACGGCCATCATTTATTCATCGCCGCCATCGCAGCCCTCGCGCCGGCTTGATGCAGGGAGGCTGCGGGCTTCCAGGGGTTGGGACGGTTTGTTTCGAGATATACCTTCTTCTTCTTCTTCCTCGTGACTGTCGCGCAGAGGCTCGTGGCTCACGATTACGTCCATTGTCGTGTATCTTGTGGAAGACCCAAGACTTCGAAACAACAGTCCTGCAAACACGGATCACGTTACTATTACACCTAGGGTTACCTGACATTGAGAGTAAAAAATGAGGACATTAATCTCGCAAACGGAAGACATTTTATTATAAAGGAAGACACGGAAAATTTCTCTGAGCCGTGAATTTATTGTGCGTTATTTTCACGTGAAAAAAAAAAAATTGAATACAAAATAAAATATGTAAATAAACAATTTTAATACTAAAAAAAACAATTTTTTTTACAAATAACCAAATATAGGCCAAACATACTGTATCAAAGAACACAACACAGGTTTACTGCTATGTGAATAACCAGGTGCACGCAACACATGTATGTTGTGTACAGTATTATCAGAAACAGAATATATTTCATGTAGGTAATAACTCATCATTAGAGACACTGGAAAATCGCGAAAATGTTTAGCATAGTCTCCAATAAACTATAGTATATTAACCGCGACACGTGTGAACAGTTTTGTGGCGAATCACATCCGCTGTGTGTTCAAGCTGTACCGTTCTAACTGGGCCTGTTGAAAAGAGAAACAATGCCTCAGATAAACGATAGCCAATATAGATACAAAACATTCAGGGTTATATACAGCATGTTGGAGCCTAGCAAACAATCAACTTTTCCCGCGATTTTCCAGTGTCTCTACTCATCATGTTAAAAAAAAACTGACTTTTTTACCATAAAGAAAAATCCGGCCGGACGCAAAAAAAAAAAAAAATCAATAAAAAGGAAGACAAGTCCTCCTGTAACTGAACGTCTGGTAATACTAATTACACCACGCGGCTGAAGATGGCGTCTCACCGCGCGTGTTGAATTGTTTAATTTTTCGCTTCTCCTGAATTCTGAGAAGAAAAGTGTGAAATATGCGATTATAGCGTGAATTATATTTGCCGTGTGTTACGGTACAAACATAGCAGTTGAACTTTTAACAAATATTTAGGTCGCTATCATTCGAGCAAATTAAGAATATTAAAAGCATTGGTTGACTGTTTGCGGAATAATGTACGTTGAAATTTCTGTACTTGTACTGTAGAACAAATTAAATATAATTCATGTTATACTTGCAAATTTCACATTTTTCTTCTCGGAATTAAAAAAAAAAAAAATGCGAATGATAAAATAAATCAACACGTGGGGTGAGACTTCACCTTTACTGCTGTTCAAGTACGAAATTCACAATTTTATATTTCTATGAAATAATGTAGGTTTCGTAAACGCCACAAAAAATTGCATTTATCTCTTATGGATAATCTTTATCAATAATAATAAATGTACTGTACGTATAGAAGTATGCCAAAAGTCAAAATTTGTATGTTACGCAATAATTTAAAATTAAATTACGTGATAAAAGTTATAAAAACATAAAACATAGGCCTACGTATCTCTAAAAAAATCTACTTAAAAAAATGTTATCGGTAATTAGTGACGTCTAAAAAACTAAAACAGTTTTATGTAGAACAAATGTTTTTTTTTAAATAGAATAAGCGGCATTTCTCCTGATTACAAAGATACCAATTATTAGGGGCCGGAAAATTTCGCTAATTTAATTACCTGCATGCTAGAATCCATTGTCCTATGTATCAAGCCCCGTCTATTTGTTCATTGGCTGTTGTTCCACTGAGTAGCAGCTAGTCGGGGCTTGAGTATGCATAGGAGAGTGCGTTCTGACATGCAGATCATTGAATCCGCGACATTTTCCGGCCTCTACCAATTATTAGAGACGGGAAAAATTCGCGAGTTCTCTGACCAGTAGGCTAGTCTACAAGAATATTTGTGAACTGAAGCAGACAGCAGATGCTGATTAGCTGCTAGCTGTTATAGTAACATACGTCTGTATTAGTTACATTGCCGTTATTGGCTCAGAGACGTCCAGGAGATGTCAAATAAGTCAGAGGCCAATTGTGAAAGTGACGCAAACGTACAGTTGGAATTCTTGCTTGTTCCCAAATGGAAATGCGAATTTTTCAGGTCTCTAGCAATCATAGCCAGCGAACTGTCGTTTCATTGTGATGTATGTTGGAAATTACAGTTGCACATCTCCTACGACGCGACGAACAGCCACGTCGAGGTGTCGAGTTGAGCGACCAGAGCTGATTGTGATGTGACCATGCTCTTCAACGCCTGTGGAAGACTGAATCAAAAATCTTCGAGCAACTCCAACTACCGACTAGACGCACTCTGCCATGCGTCTGGAGTCATAGTGAAAGATGTGTTTGTCACATAAAACTGTTAAAGTATTATTGCTAATGTGACGATTTTATTAAAAACACTTGAACGGCGAACATAAGTGAATGGATTGAACAGCTGCAACTCAGAAAAATTTGGTCGGCTGTGTAAATAACCACAACCAGTGAAATACGAGCTAAGTAGTCGATGATAACTGTACGAACCATCTACAGACAAGCTCCTTCTTCTACAGCAACGTAGACTTAGTCTTCACTTCACTTAAGCTGAAACGGTTAAGAGGACTATGCACCTGACGTACGAACGATGGTGTACCGTAACATACTTGATTTTTTGCGTTAAACACTGAGAAAAAAGTAATGTTGAAGTTACCATACTTGTGTTAAAATAGGACAACAAACAAGTTTGTTTGTCGGTACCATCTGGACAGTTCCTTCAACAAACTGATCTGTAGAAGTTACCATCTGGTGTGTAAAAGAAACAAGGCTCTTTGTTCCTTCTACAAAACAGATTGTTGAAAGAACAGTTCACATGGTACCGACAACCAAACCGTTTTGTTGTTGCTGTTTTGACAGAAGTATGGTGCCTACAACGATACTCTTTTTTCAGTGAACTGTTAAACTTCCTCAATCCTTTTTTTTAAGAATAATACATACGCTACTTCAGAATTTGGTTTTATAATTTAAAATATCCAGCACGCTTATTAGAAACAATTGCTTAAACAGCTTTTTAAGACTGCCGTAACTGCAAAAATATCACCCAAAATCAAGATATTTAAACTATTAGCCAGAGTTCGCTTGCTCTACGTAGTATCCACAAATAAAATTGTACGGTCACCACTTGAAGTATAATAGAGAAAAGACCACAACGAAAACATTACAAGCCAGTTTCTCTCGATGCCTCAAATGAGGAAATCATATCCGGTACTTACTCTTACTAAGGGTTTCCCAGGACCGTTTGTACGTAGGGCAAACGGGCGAATCGGGAAAAAGACATTGCCGCGGGAGTGTACAAAGCACTATAATCACGGCTCTTGTTGGTTGCCATACCAAAAGTCGCACCCTCCAACTACATGTTCAAGTCCACGATTTTGCCTAGAAATCAGTGATACGTACAGATGGTGAAATTTCGGGAATTCAATGACCTGCATGTTAGAATCAAATATCCTATGCATACTCAATCCCTGTCTATTAGTTCACTGTCTGATGTTCCACTGAGTAGTAGCTAGTTGACAAATGGTCGGGACTTCAGTATGGATAGGATATTTGATTCTAACATACAGGTCATTGAATTCGCGTAATATTACCACCCCTAGTGATACGGTATCACCTGAAAAATTCGCGTTTTCTTTTGGGCACAAGCTGGAATACAAACAACTGTTAGTTCGTGTAATTTTTAAAATTTGTCCTTAACTTACTTGACGCTTCCGGGAAGTGCTTAGACAGTAATAGATAGGGACCCCTGATTTTCGCGAAAAGAATTTTGCCCTACTTTGTTTCAATGCCTTACGTGCACATCTGCAGTTATCCTTCATGGTTATTGGCAGCGTGTCTTTGTGAAGTGATATCTCTCATTTGACTTTACCAATCACAATATCGTTACTACAACGTCACAAGTCTGTGATTTACCAGTAAAACCCCAAGACACGGCAGAGCTAAGACGTCCAATAACTGATTACGAAGCAGCTCTACGTACATGTGAAAGCCAGTCATCTTGGCATAAGTAGAGCACGTTCAGCTTATGAAAAGATGACTGGCTTTCGCGTGTACTCAGATATGTAACCCTATTTGACTGAGCCAATAAGAATCCCGCTATCGCAATATTTAATGCCTATTATTGGTCTGTAGACGACCACGTTATGTCAGAAGTCCATCACCCAATCATGTGTGTCTAAAGAAACTACAGCGTTTTTAAGGGTATGTTGGTACAAAACATTTTCACGGTATACCATCATCTCTAGGCATAAGTTGAACATGCGTTGAAACCCAGCAGTCAAGTATTCCCGCGACAAACCAGCATCGCTACCAATGGCCATCAAATATCTATGGGTCGCTGAACCTTTTGTGACCACACACACACATTATCGGTACAATGGCTGTAAGCATCAACAAACACATAACCCTGCTCAATTCTCTGCAACCGTCCTGCCTGACAAACACTACAGCTACCACTGATGAGAGGGAGTTAAAGGTTACAACCGATCTTGCCCCCGTGACTATAGATTTAAAGAAAATTACTAACAAAATAAATAAATAAATAAATTAATTAATAAATAAAAAAATTAAAAAAATTTTGTTACCAATAGAATATTCAATATTTCTTTACGAAAACTGCTAATTTCGTACTATTTTGCACCTTTAAATTCAAATGTTCTCGGGAGATGACCCCAGCACCTACCGTTTTAAAGGAGTAGTCGGTGTTCATTATATTATTCTCATGTTATCCTCACCCTCCCCCACACAAATCCTGGTTACGCCAATGTCACTGATTAACTGTTTAGTCTTAATTTGCAATATCATAAAATATTATTCAGTTCAGGGGTAAAAGTCGTTAACTTCTGAAACATTTGTAATATAGTAATTCTTCTGTGTTGATCGTAAAAGAGTGAACTATTATTAACTAAAAAAAATAATAAAGCTAGAAATGCTATGCTACAATCTATCATTTTGTTTCTTAACATATATACTGTAAACAAATGCAAATTAAGAAAAAATTTCCAAATATACATATAATTCACATTTGAAGACTTTAAGACTGTTTTGATGTATTATCTTTACGTTCGCAAGCTGTGAGAAACAACAAATTACCCATAAAACTTAAATAATGCATATAACATTTTAGTGTTTGTTCAACAAAACTTCAAAAGCACTGGGGCCGCGGTGGCCAAATGGTCAGACCATTCGCCTCCCACCAAGGTGATTCGGGTTCGAATCCCGGCGGCGTCGGTCACCGGATTTTCGCATGTGGGAATCGTGCTGAACGATGCCACTGGTTGGTGGGTTTTCTCGGGGATCTCCTGTTTCGCCCACCCATTCATTCCGGTGCTGCTCCATACTCGCCTCATGTCACCCCTCACCAGCGCTTAAGACCTCGATGTTAAGCGATGACCAAAAATCTCTCGCTCCTCAAAAGCACTGAGTAAACCAAATTTATACAACAGCCACCTAGAAAATTCAATGGTTTTACGCGTATCTCAACAGCAAAGGCACGTTCCTCCCAACTGGATATCTCATTATTTGACATGTTTTCAAGGGAACGGAAAAGGTTCCAACCACCAGCCAGCAGTCTTGCCAACGTGCGAGTCAACAAGAAGGTGGGCGTCGCATCGCTATGACACGATGCGCTTCTAACTTTATTCCTGGGGAACCCTACGAGCTGTTGAATATTTCACTCGAGCCGACGTCCGAGTAGTAAAAATACCACCTCGCCACTTGGGCGCAAACAAGTGAATACGTAAACCAAGGGGAGGGGTGGGTGTATATTCTTCCCCATCCACCCCTACCTCTTCAGGGAGGAAAAGCCTTCCACTACCGTCGTGCCCATTAAGTACTTAACAGTTTTTGAGGACGGTCAGTCATAAAGCGGGGCTTACACGGAAATAAAGTGTCCGCACCTGAGTGCTAATTTTCTGTGCGCCGCATTACGTATTCCACTTTGCTACCGGGAGCCGCAGACGTTAACTGGCACACGGGCGTCGCTTGCCGATGGCTCGCGCGACCTAGTTCGTCGTCTACATCGGGACAAAGACCACTCGACAATAGAAGAAGCTTTATCTCCTACCCAGTTATTGGACCAGACAGTTCTTGCCTTTGCCTGACAACTCCAGTGACTACGAATGGCGCGCCTTAAGAGGGAGTGTTAAACAATTTTATTGCATTTTCATTAATAGACATAACATTTACTCAGATTGTATTTATTATAAAACTTTTCTATTCGACAAAGCATATTATATATTCTAAATACACTGCTTAGCATAAATAATATTGGAATATTTCATTATTTTGTCATGCATAAAGATTATGGTATATCGCGAAAATGTTTTGTGCCGAAATATCCTTGAAAACACTGCAGTATCTTACAACACATATGATTGGGTGATATACTTCTGACACAACGTAGTAGTCTGCAGACAAATAATAGGCATCGAATATTACAATATCGGCATTCGTATTGGCTCAGTCAAATAGGGCGACAGCTCCACGTACAAGCTAAAGCCAATAATATTCTGGTAAGCTAAACGTGCTTTGAAACCCAGCAAACAGTCAAGTTTTCCCGCGATAAGCCATCTTCTATAGTCATGCAGAATCACTGCAAGATCATTCTTGAAAGTTAACCAATTATTCTCTTGTAATGATTCTGCATGACAAATTGATGAAAGATTCAATTATTATTTATGTCAAGCAGTTTATCAAGAACATGTCCCATGCTTTGTCGAAGAGAAAATTTTTGTAATACTATTTGAATAAATGTGATGGCTTTAAAACTGAAAATACAAGAAAATTATCTAACATCCCCTCCACCTTAAGGGCGCTGCCTCCCACGCCCCTAAAATGCATTGCAGTGTGTTCGTATACTTTTTTTAAGAAACCATCAAACATGTGCACATTGTGTCAATGTATGAAAATAAAATACACTCAAACGATGACGGAAAGGTAGTTTCAAAACATCACGTCAATTAAAACAATAATTTCGGAGCTCCTTAAAATGGCTAAGAACAGCCTTTTCAACCTGTTATAACTTAAAAACCATCCAAAGTATTCGTGTGAAACTACTCTAGAAACATGCAACGCACTTTGCCAAAATTTTCCACCAATAAAACCTTGGGGTCACCACTGCAAGTGACAGTCAGGCGAGTGATCTACGATACCACTGCACGCCGTTTCAGTTTCTTGCGGTAGAGGCGATACCGCACCAGATGAGCCGGTCAACATCGCCCTTGGCGCCGTGCCTCACACAAACACACGACCAGTAGGCGGGCGCCGTCACAGGCGTCTTTAGTAGAATGCCGTGGCCTTAGATCTGGCAACACTGTTAGGAAGGGTCTTTTTAACACTTATTTTAGCTCTCCGAAGACAATGACTCTACCTGATTCGTTATTGTGTCATACATACCGGCGAATCAGAGGAAGCCATTGCCGTTAGCGACAAAAAAAGTGTTAAAATGACCCTTCCTGACAGAGTTGCCAGATCTATGGCCGCGGCCTTCTACTAAAGACGGCTATGGCGCCGTGTAAGTCGGTTATAATAAATAACGAGCTGGAGTTAGGATTGGGAGACATGCAACGTCTCTGAAAACCAAGAGAGAGGCTGAACCACAAACTAAATAGGGATACAGACGTGAAATGACGTGACGGCTCGTTTGATACGGGCGAACTTCGCCTCTTATTGGCTGCCCGAGGCTGTTAATACCAGCCCGTGTATGTTTGGCTCCTGCATGCTACGGCAGGTTTCCTATTGGCCTGGCTGCCGGCTAGCATATCAGCCACCTTACGCTGATTGGCGGTAGGCGTCTCCGCCATCTTCCTGGCCAGGGAAGCCATTTTGCTGGCGTGTGTGGCTGAGTTCGCTGTCCTACCTACTATTTCACTTCTGTATTCCTAAATATTCTGTGACTGAACCAAGGGAAAATAAATATTAAAAACAATCCCAATTGCCTGTAGTTTCTTTTCGCTGTGGTTTTTGGTTGGGCGGCCTGATGGCCTCGATGAAGGCCTATAGACGAATGAGGGAGCACCGTTCTCTTCCCTTGCTTCTGTCATTTTGAGACAAGGACATTTCGCAGGTTCAACGACCATACGGCTAGATTCCACAATCCTGTGTACATTCGTTCTTCAGCTATAGGTCATTCGGGATAAAGCGAGCACTAAAAATTTAACCTTTGAAAAATATCACTAATCGTTACTGTATATAATTCACCATTAACTATAATTATCTTAGGTTCGCAGCAAAATTACGCTATATAGTTCCGTGTATTTTCCCATTTAAATTCAACAATACAGAAACAAAATGCACTGAAATCGAAATAATTGTATTTAATATAATTAATAATCTTTTTTATCAAACTGTATCGATTCAGACTGGCTGCACAATTTATCTTACATGCGCAAAACATCTAGTGACGTGTCCCGAGGGGTTAGCCGTTTCCCGTCGTTAGCCGTTACGTGCGGAAAGATACGAATTGATTGAAAATAGAACGTTAGCAGGGTTTTTTAAGTGCTTATTTTATCCCAAACCGCGTATACTTGTGTATCAACTGTTGCTCCAGTGAGTGACCAGTTTTACACGTGACGAGGAAGCGCGTAGTCAATGAGTGATTTCATAAAGATTTGCTATTGGTTCATAGACTTCAAGGAAGGGCTTGTGTAACAGTAACCCTATAGAGAATGTTATTTGCGTGTATATGAGTTGAAATCTACTGTCTTTTCAAATAAATTTGCGGATACATTTCCAGGTCTCTAGTGATTACTGTTACACTCTCGGCAATCAGTCGCATTGTGAATCTTCAGTCAAGACAAGCCCTCGGCGGGATGACAGATGCCAGTTGGGCGCCATGCACTTAGCAGCACAGGAATGAAGGGCCGGGAGAAATGGTATATCCCCGAGAAAACCCGCCGATCAACGGTATATCGTCCGGCATGACTCCCACGTGCGAAAATCTGGGTAGACCCGTCCAGGGATCAAACCCGGATAGCCTTTGAGCGAGACGAGCGCCTTGGCCGCTGCGCTATCCGAGCTATATGAGCGAGCAAGAATCGTCGTTAAGGGTGTTCAAGTGCGATAAAATCATAAATTTATATTTTTATGAGATATTGATAGTTTTGTAGACGATACTTGTGAGTATATTTTACTCTTAGGAAACAATTTTAGCTTTCATAGTTTTCTCATAACGGGGTGTCAAAGTCAAAATTTTCTTGTTACACTGCCATACAAATAGTGGAAACAAACTGACATACTTAAACAAAATAGTTCACTGTGAACTAACATCCCATGAGCTATGCAACAAAACATAACAAAAAAAACCACAACGTAATGTTTTGAATTTAAAAAAAAAATCACAAAAGTACAAAAAAAGTTGCAAATTCAGCAATTTTTTTAAAATACAACAACAGTTCGCGGGATTTTTTTCAAGTATTTTATTACGTAGCCCATAGTATGTTATTTCACTGTGAATTATTTCACGTACATAAGTCTATTGGTTTTCACTATTTGCATGTCAGCAGAACGTGTAAATGTTTACTTTGACGCACCGTTAGGAGAAAACTACGCCAGCTAAAATTGTTTCGAAAGAGGAAACTGCACTCACAAGTATCGTCTACAAAATTAACAATATTTCATATAAATATAAAATTATGACTTTATCGCACTTGAACACCCTTAAGGGGCCTCCCCAGATAGGCTGCGTTTGTGTGTGAGGCAGAAGCGGTAAGGTTGCCACTAACCGACGTATGCAATACATTATCACCTCTCCGTGCAAGCCACTCAGCTGGCGTGCAGTGCTTTACTATTATCATTTTCCCTATAGGACTTTAATCTGTGACCACATTATTTTATTTATGGGCAGTGTAGTTCAAGTATAACGCTTGTTTCTTTATGTATGTTTTTCGAATCCGATTGTTAATTTTCCGGATACGACAGTCTGAAAAAGCAATTTTTGACCGTTTTGAGGGGCCAGAAAATAATGTACCGGTATCTAATAAACGTGCCCGAATTTTTAAAACTGTGACGTAGTTTGAAGTGTGTGTTCTTTTCGTAGATATACAGATATAATGACCGTTAAATAGTTCCGTCTAAAAGAGAATAGTCGTAACTCGCTGCTACACATTTGAAGGGCAGGCCCTGATTGTGATAAAATTACAAAACATTCAAAGTTGGTGACACCATTATATTATTACAGCACATTGTCTCCAACATGTTTACGTATGACTAGAGATACTGGAAAATCGCTATTCTCCAATAAACTGTATTATATTTATCCTACTAATTATTGGATGATGCAATTTTTAACACGTGTGAACTGCTTTGAGACAAATCACACAAGTTCTGAGCCAAAACCGTGTAGTTCTCAACTGGGCATGTTGAAGCTAAAAAAAGGTGTTTCAGATAAACGCTACCCAATTTCGATACAAAACCATTCAGTCCCATACACAATACATTGGGCCAAGCAACAAGTCAACTTTTCCCGCGATTTTCCAGTGTCTGTAGATGTGACTGTACCTTTATGTTTTCCCAATTCTTCCTCAGGAAAACTGAACACAACATGAATAAGAATATATCGACTTTTTGTAAATAACATTTAAAAGTATTAATTGTCCTTTAAGTCTAGTTTAATTAATTTATTCAGCGTATGACATACATATCATATCACAAGACATACAGGTCCACAAGAAATTTAAAGCTTCATATCTAGGTTTTGTACATATGCTCTTGCATTATTCATTGTTTGAAGGAAGTCTGTGAATGATTCTACATAAGCTAACTTGGGGTTCTCGTTCACTTTGTGCTGGGACTGTTTATCTTCGTGATGGAATCTCTCCCCACTTAGGAAGTGTTTCAGCATTTGCCAAAACCCTGTGCGAATTCTATTGATGGGTACCCATGTAGACAACATTTCTTTAAATACTGATGTCTACGGCAAAAAAAACTGTGTCAGGTGACTTCGGCGTCCTTGGTATGTGGAAGAAACTGTGGCTAACAAACTGTCCTTCACTGTGTTAAGATCTTCCCTGCTTATCTAACGAACCACTTGCATCTGATCAACCTCTAATTGGATGTTCTGATGTCACAGTGAACCAAGTACATTTTCTTAAACGTTTAGAAAAATAAATTTACATTCAGAAATGAATCCTGCGAACTTATGAATTGATATACAAATATACTTTTATTACGTTCTTTCGTCGTGTTTATTTACCAGTGTACACCTCTAATTAACTCCCGACGCAAAAAGAGGGATGTTATAAGTTTGACGAGTCTATAGTGGCATTGTAGCTATAATTTGTGAAGAACTGTTCAGGCGTTTGATGATCATCAACTCTTGTCTGGTCTAAATGTAGTATCCTGTGACTTCAATGATACTGCAATAACATGGTCACCTTAAACTGATGTTGCATCATCATCTGGAATTTGCAGGATTCTCAACTCATCATCAATTTACAATCGAGGTTTTTTTAATGTTTAATTTAGGTATACTTGTAGAAAAAATTCAATATTCTTTAAAATAAATAAGTTATTTTTAGTATTAAATGTTAAAATGTAGGTCTAATACTCATATTGGAAATGTGAGTGACGTAGGCATTATAGATAAAGACTGTAGATGAGTAATTAGATTCCTTTAGTTGATGTACTCATTATTATGCTACCTATACTGTCTACCTCACAAATTGATAATGTGGTGCATTTTTATATTTGTTTGATTGTTCACTATCTGATATCACATGATAAACAAGTGAAATAAATTTAAGAATGTATTACTACTTGCCATGCATATGTTTGTAAACTAATGTACTGCCCCAAATACGATCCTCGGCTCATGGGATCTGAAAAAAAATAAGTAAATAAAAAATAAAAACATATTTAAAATGGCATGATTTAAATTTTAAACTTTGAAAATTATTTACGGTAAGACAAAAAATTTCCACGTTTCAGGAAGAAACGTACTTTGCTCACTATGGCATCAGTCCCTGCAATTGAAATGTCTAAAACATACGAAAAAGTATTAAATATATTCGTCCATTCCCTGAAATGATTATGTTAACGTGCATTGGTCAGTTTCTGAAAACACAGAATACGCACGAATTCTTGTTTGAGGATTTCGTTTGAACTAAACGACTTGTTAAAACTACGAATATTTCCAACGATTTACGACAAGACCAAAAGAGCAGTTTTAATTGAAGTGCTAAGCAAGGAACATATAGAGTTTATCCAGCAGACATGGAGGTGAGAAAGCATCGTCGAGTTGACAGTTAAAACAGCCAAAAGTTATCAGTTCAATATCGTCCGGGCAGAGTTTGAACACTTTGGAAAGTGCACTTACTGGAAAGACTAGAGAAAGTTGTTCAAAGTGTGACAAACGAATTTTTCTTTTCTAAACACCCATTACGTTATTGCTTTAAATACTGCAGTCAGCTTACATTAAAGATTTGTTTTATTAATGAAAAAAATCCCTTTCCACAAATTTGGTCGTCTCACAAGTATGCATATTTTAAATGTCAGGCAGAAGTCACAACTTGTAAAAGAGTGATGCTGCCAGGTAGGAAAGAAAATGAGATCCTCTTAACAAATTAATGTTTTCGAAAAGCTTTCTTTTGTTTTTTTAAGGCTATTAGATGCAAAATTGCGCGAGAGAGAAATTGGGACGGAAGATGGTAGGGGACCTCGCCAACTTCTTTCATTTTTAACGACACGGAACACCGCAGGAAAGAAAAACTTTGGTTCCATTATGTTTCTTTTATTACGCCGTCTGGCGTACAAATTTACTCACTTCCTCCACGACTTAACTCCGGTTTTAACATTATGATAATTATAACGATTTGCTTGATGAGTTTAAAAAGTACAAGGAGACAGATGAGGAGAAAAAAAAAGCCAGAAAACAGAATACGACTCCGCGAAAAATTCATAAGTTACCAACGTGCTAAAATGAAACACTGTTCGTGGTAGTGTCCTTGCAGAAGAAACTTTAAATTTTCCCTTTTAAATTTTTTTTATAAGTATAGCTTGAAAACAAAACCTCGTTCAACTACATTGTGTATATTTGATATCGTACTTTCGAACAAAGATTACTATACTCCAGCAACGTTCATTTTACAATGTGTTTCCTCGGTTTACAATATAGTCAACTCAATTCGGTTTCACGCATTGTTATAAACTGTTGACAGTCGACTATTTCTACATACGCCAATATTATATAAATAGAACTACTTGCTCGAAATTTCTATTTTTAGTAGGTTATTTTCAGAATAACAGAGTCTTCCGTTACTTGAATGAAAACAAATACTGGAACGCTTTGATGTAAAATCAGTGTTTAAAGTAACGGAAAACCAATTACCATTTAACAAGGTGTGCACGAATTTTCCATTACATATAGATATACATGCCTAAATTATAGTAAGAGGGCGTGGTAGATAAATAAACACTGAAAACTCCAATTGAAATCTGCATGTTTTTGAAAGCGAGTCTGGGCAAACTACAAAACAACCACCCTAGATGATTGTATTTGCCAACTTTATGAGCAGACATTTATTCAGAAAGATGCATTTGTTAAGCGTGATCTCTTGCACCGCAATTAAATGTATGAGATTTCTACGTCAGAGATTTTTCTCCAGAAATGCGTTACTCGAGAAAAAAATTTTGCTCAGAGAGTTGGCAATAACTATTGTCTAGGATTGCTTTTTTTTTTTTTTTTTTTTGTAAATTGGCTTTGAGAAGCATAACATTTTAAATGGATGCTTTTAGCTTTTACCATGCCGTGGTACATAATTCAAAGCTAAAAACATTAACCTATAACTGTAGGTTTCTAGAAGCCAATTTGCGAACATTAAACAACAGCAATCCTAGACAATAGTTTTAGCTAACGTTTTGAACAAAATTGTTTCCAGTGTTACGAACTTCTGAGGCACAATCTCTGACGCCGGAACCTCGTGCATTTAACTGCGGCACAAGAGATCACGCGTAACGAATGAGTAATTCTGGATAAACGTTTACTCAAAAAGTTTGCAAATACCATAATATTGGATTGTCATCGAATATTTTATTCATATTGGCTTCGAAAAAAGCGTAGAAATCAATTGATGTTTTCAGCGTTTATTTATATACCACGCACTCTTAAGGGATTAAAGTAAATGTTTTTTATCAGACGTTTCTTTTTATTAAGGTGGCCGCCTGCCCAAACCCGCGTATGAGCTCACCAGTTTATTGACTGCAGCCTATTTAGGATAGGATGAAGCATCTTGAATTAAATCGTGGACGTACGCCATTTCTGTATAATGCACGCTTACGAAAAAAAAAAAGTACCTATGTTTTGTGGCAGTTACAAAATACCCGGCAGAATTTAGGCTACTTTGTGATCGCCAGAAAAAATAATGTCGTGGTCACCTCTAAAATACTGTGGCCACTACAAAATTAGTTTTTGCTTACTACAAATTAGTTTCGTGGGAAGACTTCCTACAAAATGTTTCTTTCAGTGCTCGTGGGTCGCCCATACTTCTTCAGCTCTTGGCCTTGGAGGGGCCGCGGTGGCCGAATAGTCAGTCCATTCGCCTCCCACCAAGGCGATCCGGGTGGGGTCGGTCCCCGGATTTACGCATGTGGGAATCGTGCCGGACGATGCCGGTCGTGGGTTTTTTCGGGGATATCCCGTTTTCCCCGCCCTTTTATTCTAGCGGTGTTCCATACTCACCTCATGTCACCCCTCACCAGCGTTAAAGACCTCAATGTTAAGCGCTGACCAAATATCTCTCACTCACTCTTGGTCTTGGAGACACAAATTGCTTTCAACCAGGCGACTATAGTTCAGAAGCCATTCAGTATATCTGCACCAAATTTATTCATGGGCTTTTTGCAAACTAAATTAGCAAATAAACTCTATCACATAATATTTGAAGAAAACAAATCACTAAAACTCGTCACGTGACTATGTTGTTGGTTCGAGTTGAAACATTCCTTTATAAGCGCGTAGAAAGCACAAATGCTCAAATATAAGCCTGCTAAAATTATATGTTACCTCTGTGTTCAGAACCTATGTGAATTATTGTGTAGCACAAATGTAAACGCTAGTAGTGAAGTAGGCACTCGCAAATGTTAGCGGGCACTAATTGCTGTAATCTATTTATCAGCCATTTTAACACGAAGAGCAATGCAGATCTGATTATTGTTAGCTAATGTACCCCAGAAAGCGCTTACCAGATTACCGTCGATCTCTGACTGCTTACGTACAATAGTTCCTAAGTTTCCATTAAATTTTACTACCATTACTTGTGATGAGCGTATTATCGCAGACAACAGAACTGTGACTAATAGCCTGTCATGTTTTGATACAAATCAAGTATGTGTTATTTATTTAAACAACAATTATGAACAGTATATGAATATTTGCGGTGACGGAGAGTTTTGCGATTTACCTTCAGGACAATAAAGAAATACTAAACAAGTTTCGACTTCCATTGATAATGAACATGGGGATCGTCAATTAGACGAGTTTTAAAAATAGAATCATAATATAATGGTATATCGCGAAAATGTTTTCTGCCACCATACCTTTGAAAACACTGTACTTTCTTACGACATGTTTGATTGGGTGTTATATGACTGACACAACGTAGCTATTTGCAGACCAATAACAGGCATCAAATATTAGAATAGCCGGATTTTTATTGGTTCAGTCAAATAGGGTAACAGCTCTACGTACGAGCGAAAGCCAGTACATATTCTTTTCATAAACCGAACGTGCGTTGAAACCCAGCATGTGGTCAAGTTTCCCCGAGATGAACCATAATCTCTATACATTGGATTATTAACGAGGAATTACAGTCACACACAGGAATAATTTAGAACGCAATTTGAAGCAATAACTGTAATATGCACGCATGCAACAGATCAGATGACCGTCTGACAGGACGTTTGATCAGACAATTTAAATGTATTATTGTGAGATGATGTTTAAACATGCTGATGCTGCGAACAGCCTATAGCTAAGCGCACAGGCCTGTGTACCGCGACGCTGTGAACAGAGCTCGGAAGTGTGCGCGGAGCCTACTTCACAAGATGCTGTTGCGGCGAGATGGTAATGCGGGAGAAGGAAACTTTGAGCTAGTGGTGGTTACGGCCTCCTCTTGACGTTAGCGGCCGAGCAAGTGCGTTAGCCTAACTGCCTGGACCGCCGGTCTAACTGATCAGCATTAAGAGGGACTGATCCAACGGACTTGCATTGTTCCAGTGTTGCCTAGTATACCATTATTAGGGATGATGGTATATCGCGAAAATGTTTTGAGCCGATATATCCTTGAAAACACTTCAGTTTCTTGCAACATATATGATTGGCTGATATACGTCTGACACAACGCAGATGTCTGCAGACCAATCACACCCATCAAATATTACAGTAGAGATATTCTTATTGGCTCAGTCAAATAGGGTACAAATCCACGTACAAGCTAAAGCCAGTAATATTGTGATAAGCTGAACGTACATTGAAACCCAACAATCAGCACAGTTTTTCCGCGATAAACCATCATCTCTAGCCATAACTTTGTTACTGTAAAAAGAAAACCTGATATGTAGGGACCGCTACTTTTGGGGAAAATATCTACGCACCAGTTTGTTTCAGTGATTTATGTGCACATCTGCAGTTCTGCTTCGCTGTCAGTGATTGGACGTTTCCAACGTGACTTCACGTTTAACTGCAAACCACAGACGTGTTGTATCGCAGTAACCGTATTCTGACTGGTACAACTTCCCACAAAGACACGCTGCTAATAAAAATAAAGCAGAATTGCTGATGTGCACGTGATACACAGAAAACAAAATGATGTAGACATTTTTCTTGCGAAAATCAGTTGTCCCTATTGATATGATATTTGTAGGGACCTGACAAGTTCGCGTTTTCTGTTGGGAATAAGCTATAATGCCAACTACTCTAAGTTAGTGTTACTGTCGTAGTTGGCTCTCAGCTCCTATGACAGTTCCTGAAAGTCGCTGAGCCAACAACAAAAACATGACGAAATGAAGACCCATATAACTGTGTCAGCAAGCAGCTAATAAACAGATGTCAGCTTAAGGCCTTGTTACGGAGTTTTGCAGTGATTTCGAAAATATTTTTTTTATTGCTACCTAATACTCATATCAAAATTTCGCTGCACAGTTTTGACATGTATATGTTATAATTTGTAGCTGAATTTTCTTGCAGAATTATACTCAACGGTTTTTTAGATTTCATTACCCAAAGTGCCACGATTTTCGTCGTGAAAATAAGCAAAAATTAAGGAAATTATTTTTTTGCTGGCGAATGGAACATTATTAAAAAAAACGCGTCCATAGTATTGTGCATCGTGTGATTGCACATTGACTCAAATTTGTTCAAAACTTTTGGTAAAAATATATTTGAGTTATTGGCACCAGTTTGAAAAAATCTCGGGAACAAGTCCTTAAGCACACATATATTCTTGCAGGATAGCCTGCTGGTCAGTGAACACGCAGATTTTTCTGGTCTCTAGATATTTGATACGTACCATAATTCTGCTACCACGTGCAAGCACTTTTCCTTCCCAGTTCACAAATGTACTTGATCTGAAGTATGACATGTACCGAGCGAGGTGGTGCAGGAACAAAACATTTGACTCGTATTCGGGAGAACCCAGATTCGTTTCCCTGTCTGGCATCCTGATTTCGGGTTCACTCAAATCCTGCGATAGTTCCGTAATATAGACCCAGGCTTATCCCTTCACGATTATTCTCCTACCCCCTCCATATATTGCTCCACTACTATGAATGGTGTGGTTTGAGGACAATTATAGACACCCAATAAGACACCCTCTACACGAATAATTTTACTATTGCTAGAAGGATCACCCATATTGTCCACAAGAAAATATCATCGTATTTCTTTATCTTGATTGACAAAAATACCTCATATCTTAACATATAAAATAAAACTAAACAATGTTTGTTGTATAAATAGTTATATACCTAACACCAAACGTTTTGCTGTGGGTTACACCACAGTTTAGTAAATTTCCCACATATTTCACCTGACAACATTATTAAAAAAAATTGTAAACATTGGACTACTGCATGTCCCGTACAAAATTAAAACTTTGTTTGGAGTTAAATAAAAATTGACTCGTTCGCAGAGGAAGTGAGTTTAAAAATTTTATGCGAGATATAATGGAGATTTGATTTTGTGATGACAACAATAAACTTCAGTTTCCCTTACGAATTTGTACAAAGAAGCGTTTGCAAGTAGGTTCCTTATGTAGCTAGTCCCTATGGACGGAACTGTAGTTACATGGGAATATAGTGGTTTTTGTTGCAGTTGTTATGAGCTAAAATAAAATTGTTCACATGTAAGTATTTGAGCGTATGCAACTTAACCAGTTTGCGTCATTTCGTTTGAAGGTTTCAAATTATGAGAAAGTGTTGAATATATTTACTTTAAGAGTATACATACCAGAAAAGTATTTAAGAACGTATATTTACGAAAACTTTTTGTAACAATATGATACAAAAATATTACTATAAATTCGTAAAAAATATGCCTACCAAACAAGACAAAAAAAAAAAAATCAAATGTCGGCAATGGAATAGCTTGTGACTGGATTTACAATATTTGGATGAAAATTTTAGCATGTAATCATACGTACCAAATTATTCCGTTGGCGAGTATGAGAACATTACCTCCTTACAATTTGACTTCGTGTTTACAAAAACGGATGACGAAACCACGCATGTAAATTTAACAAAACTCGGACTGACGAGTTTAATAATAGGATCCTGTACCAGAATATGTGGGGGAGGCGAAAAAAACGTTGAAATCCTCCGAAGCAAACGTGCTCTTACACATTTCGGGGCTAAATATTTACCCATCCAGATTCCGCCAGAAAGAATAATCATCTTTCCCACAGGAAGCCATACAAACAGCCGACTTTTATAAAAGATGAAAAAAAAAAAAAAAATGGAATTCTCTTGGTAAATGGAATTACGTGTTTGTTTTCCACATTGGCCCTGTTAATTAACGCAGTGGCGAGGCCTAAGCTGGTTAAAAACTGTTTAGTACGTTCAATATTTGCTTTTCCACCTGCCCCTGTAATCCGAGTATTTTTCAAAGAGGATTATATTTTTTCCACGGAGCTCCCTTCCAGCGCGGCACAGATTTCAGCAAATTTAGCACCATCGCAAGAAACGAAAACAGTAGCTGCAAAGCCTGCCTAATGGAAATTTTTTTTTGTCAGGCAAAATTGTTGTTTAAAAATTAAACGATATTCCTAATTTCGTGTAGAAAAATATGCTTTCGTATTACAAACAAACAGCAAAAAAAAAAAAAAAAAAAAAAAAAAAAAAAAAAAAAAAAAAAAAAAAAAAAAAAAAAAAAAAAAAAAAAAAGTTTATAGCTCGACGCAAATGTCACTTTACCAAAATAATCAATTAAAGTATTCCTATACAGAAATATCGTAAATTACAAGCACTAGCTACGTAGCAAATTAAACAAAACTAAAGTAAATTTGAGTTAATATTACAAATACTTGCATTAACTATAAAGCAATAAGGGGCTTGAATATTTCACGGTATGATTTCAGGTTAAAATAGATTGAAACACATGCATATTTCTGTTTGCTTTTGGAACTGGGCGACAATGTATACAACTCGCTCTCTAAAACGTTTTAAATTCAAACTTACAAGAAAACAAGGAGCGAATGCCGTATTACTACAGCTCACACGAAGCTGGTTTCTCAGTGAAGCAGGGTTTATGAACGTTAAGATAACTGAGGCTTCATAATATATAGGACATTAGAGTCTAGCATGCAGTTAACTTAAATCGTGAAATTCTTGTCATCACAGATACTACGTAAGAATGATTAAGAAGTCATATTTTTGTTCTAAATTTGTTCTAGCCAATTCTATTTCAATCTTCTTTCCTTTAGACTACATCGAAATTTTCGTTGGTATAATTTTTAAAACAATTTTTTTATTTCGTAGCAATATTATGCAATTTTGTTTTTAGAGATCAAGGAAAGACAAAAGTGAATCGTCTATGAACACAATTAAGGAGTTGGCTGGAATAAAGGCTTCAGTGAGCTAAGGTCTTCCTTCCATCAAACAGTTTTTCTTGTTCCATGATGTCCATAGGAGATACACACAACATTTTATATCGATACCTCAATTCTTCACCAACTTATGAATTTTTGTCTTGACCTGGACCACGGTCGTAGAAGAACAGGTCTGGACACTCGCCTGGAAACTTGACCCCTTGTTGTTTGGCTGCAGTTCACCAAGTTACCGAGAATATTGTGTTTTATTGGCGCTGCAGTTAGGGCGGTCGGACTCAAACTCCGCCCACTTCCTTTCCACTAAGATAAACAATTTATCAAAACGTATTATTTATCAATTTATGAAATATTTCCTTCGCTCACAAATTTAAGAAAAGGCTCCAGCGATCTTTATTTACTTTATAAATTTAACAATGGAAAAAAGTGGGCGTAGTTTGAGTCCGACCGCCCTAACTGAAGCGCCAATAAAACACAACATTCTCGGTAACTTGACGAACTACAGCCAAACAACAAGGGGGTCAAGCAAAATACATTGGTAGATAGGCGAGTGTCCAGACCTGTTCTTCTACGACTGTGACCTTGACTGGTCAATCATGGAGGTAGGAATATACAGGAGACGGCATGTTGGGACTTCCTTGAAGTAAACGTATATATGTCAGTTTTGCGCGAACAGTTCGTTATTGTTGACCAACACAGAATCGAGTAGATCGAGTAAAGTTTTCGTAAGCGCCTCGTATGGTGTTGATACTGTAAAATGAACAGATTTGAATGAAAACGGTTACGTGCGTTGCATTATGGTGTGAAGAGAGAACAGGTACGTGAAATACATCTGCTACTGTTACATGTCATGAGTAAAAGGATCATGTTTTATTTTTGTATAGTGTAAATTATGTGGTTAAACAATTGGTTATGTAGATAAACCTAGTGAATTAACCTGAAAACACGACTACTGTTTATTTTCGCATATGTATGTCACTGACGATGTGCAACTGCTTGCTAATAGCAATAAAGCGAACAAATTTGCACACAAAATGTTAAATAAATAGCAGAAACTAGCATAAATGTATTAAGTTACTTCAACGACGGTTTCCATGCACAAACCGTTGGCGATGTCGCTACTCACATAAACGTGTTTCAAAACGCAACCATGTTGTTGAGTTTTAATTTTATTTCAAAATTTTGTTCTCCAATCAAAGTAGACTGAGATAAACACGACACGTCTGCTATTCGATAAATCATTTTTACACTATTGCTCTTCGAACTTCGAGTAAAATACATTGGCTCTTATGGCGAAACAATGTTCATGGGTTACAGTGACCACGTGTACAAACGTTCAAGCAACACGGGCACAAATACACTGACTTCAAGCGTTTGCCTGGGCAGTATACGGCATGGCCATCCCCTGCTATAAATAATTGCGGTTTTATCTTTGACTCTGTGTATAGTAAATATTATAAACTTGTGTAATGTAAGTAGCTACTATTTATTGGTAGTAAGAGAAAATCACATGAGTTAAACGGTAAAATAAAACAAGAACGAAATTCTCCTAAACATATAAATGACATTATCTCATAATGTCATTTACTCCAATCAACTCCTCAGTTGCAAGGACTACAAAACTACTTGTCCCTAAATCCCCACTCCCCACCATCCCGTTGGTCCGCGCCACACATGACACGCCCACTGTGCTGTGTTACGTATGTTATTGCTAGGACCCGGTAGTTTCTGCGAAAATATTTTTGCACCACTTTGTTTCAGTGCCTTACGTGCGCACCTGCAGCTTGGCTTTGTGATCAGTGATTGGTTGCCTTAACATACAACGTCTGGAGGTCAAATCCGCAAATCACAGACGTATTGTGTCACAGCTATCAAGGTACTGATTGGCACAGTCAAATGAATAATAACTCTGCACGAACACACTCTGCAGGTGTGCCCGTGAGACACTGAAACAAAGTGGGGCAAAAATATTTTCGCGAAAACTACTGGGCCTTAGTTATTGGTATGCTTCCAGGAAATGTTGTGCCTAGATCACTGTGCTACAATCTAACTGTCTAAAGAGGACTGTGTACTTAGCTGTCGGACGGTGCTGTGGCGCGTCAAATGAATACATTTTTACGCGAAACCACTTAACTTATTCATATTATGTTTATCTATGAAAAGAACACATACTTGAAACCACGTTTCTTTTATTTTAACAGTTCAGCACGCTTGTTAGAAACAAGATTTTCGGGCCTCTCAAAATTGTTAAAAACTGTATTTTTAAACTGCTGTAACTCCGAAAATATTACCTGAATTCGTGAAGTGCAAAACGAGAGGCATACGTTAGCTTTTACTTCACACAATTGAAAAATAAAATTTCAGGGTCACCGTCTAAATTCTTATAGGAAAAAGACTACAATGAAAACCTTGCACGCCAGTTTGACGCGCTGTGAATAGAGGCGATATGCTTCCCGTCTAGCGTGGTACTCTGGCTCTTATCGCTCCACTGTTCCCACACGTCAAAAACCGGTAATAATACTCTTAATTTGTGCCACCTTTTATAGGTAGAAATATCTGAATTTCGCGTTATTTTCCAACTGCGACTAGACAGCAAGCTGTAGTTCACTTACTCGACATCGTCGTGGCTAAGCCGTTGGAAATTTTTATTGCCTATAGTTAAAATTTTTACGGTGTAGTAACCACTCGCATGTAACGCAGTCAAATACTTTATGGAACTTGCATTAAATAATAGTTTATGTTAGATGTGTATACGTCACTGAATGCAAGCTGCATTTTAAGCAAATTCCCATGCTAATTAACTGCATAGTGTACTTGGACAAAAGTAGCTATAAACAAAGTTTAATTTGCCATTTTATAACAGATTTTTCTCAGTGAATTAAAAAAAAAAAGCGAGAGCAAATCCTTTATTTTATAATGATACCTAACATAGCTGAACGTGTACCCGTAAATTCTGATGATTTTTGTCTCATAGTTTTCGCATGACACGTTAACTACTAAATTTGTACTCCGTCATTGGAATTTACCCATAGCAAAAACTTAGTTGCATACAGAAATAAAGCAATTTACAATTACTGTCGTTTATGCGTAAGGCGCTTAGCGGAAGTTCAGATTCGTGCAAATTTTTTTTCTTCGCTATTTAATGATGTGGAAACAGCGCAAATGTTATAATATCACAAATATAATCTTCCACTGCAGGACTAACGCTAGTTGAGGCTTAGAGGCGGTGAGACAAGTGTTTAACGAGCAAGTCTCTTCCTTAGTGACCACGCGCTACCAAGCCATGATCCGAGCGTCGTTTTCCGATAACTACACAAATTCAAAGCAATGACGCAATTTTATTGACACAGAACACTGAAACCAAAATGTTTAGCTGATTAATCTACGCAGTTTTTTTCTCGCGAAATGTAAACAAAATTGATAGGAATTCCTCAATTTTCGCTCAATTTGTTTGTATCTTTAAAACTGTTGTTTAGTCTAAGATTGAAAAAATTTTAAAACACACAAACACGGATATCAATTATGTACATTTTCTAAGAAAAATACGTTTGAATACAGTGATAAGTTTACGTGAAAGAAGAACACAAGTGAATGCTTATTCGACAATCAGAAAAATTTGACTCTTGTCATGTCACCGAGCAAAACCTGTTGGATAGGCCTATAGCTTTTTTATTGCACAAACTTATAATTTGAAGATTACTCAGTTTAAACATAAAATAATACATTTTTGCCACAAAGTAATTTAAATCGTAAAAATGAACAGGAAATTTTTAAAGAAAAGATAAATGAATAAGACCACGGGTCTCTATGCTGGTTTTTGCGAGTTTAATTTTTTAAATCCTGAAAGAGGGCAGATATCACAAAACCATTACATAGAAAAGTTGGAAACTGTTTGTAGTACTATGTAGCCGAATTTTTTCAAAACGTACGTTTCTGCAATTAAATTTTCTCAAAACCAAAATGAGGCAAAATTATATAATCTCATGTTTCGAAAAATTAGGCTACAAACACAAACAATTTCCAAAATTTCTATGTAACAGTTTTACTATAGCTGCTTCTTTACAGGATTTTAAAAAAATTTAACTTACTTAAACAACATAAATAGGGTCCTGTGCCCGTGGGCTTTATGCACAATTGAACGTTCGAGCCAACGTGGTTGCTTATAGTAACTTAAAAATCTGTAGAATCACACATGTGACATTGCGCAGATAACGAATGGTACACGTTTTAATTCATACTTAATGGAAAACATTGTCATGAGAAAATGCCACAGTTAAAAAGGGATTGAGATAACCATAAATACAACTATAATATCCATAAAGAGGCAATAATGTTCGTATACTTAATAATTTGAAACTAATTAGGTAATTATTCTTTATACTTGATTCAATTCTTTGTGTAAAACTAAAGCATGCTAAAAATTGATATGGGAGTCGTCAGTGATTAATATGTACACTAAGGGGATTGTTGCAAGCTTTCAGATTATTTTATGTAATAATTCTGTAAAAGTTAAAAAAAAAAAAAAAAAAAAAAAAAAAAAAAAAAAAAAAAAAAAAAAAAAAAAAAAAAAAAAAAAAAAAAAAAAAAAAAAAAAAAAAAAAAAAAAAAAAAAAAAAAAAAAAAAAAAAAAAAAAAAA
>PNEQ01054022.1:0-31021 GCA_003012365.1 Medauroidea extradentata | reverse complement strand
AAGGAAATATAGCTACCGAAACGTCACAACACAGGACGTAGTTAACCGACTGAATTGAAAAGTTTCGGAGCACGTCTTCGAGTTGTGAGGTAGGTATACATGTATGCAGTGGTTGGTTTGATTTCGTTGGAAAGTTTTCACTTGGTGGTGGAAATAGGGGGGGGGGGTGATATTTGAGGGGAACGAAGTGACTGGGGTGGGATACGCAAGGCACACGAACATACAACACACCAATTGGACGGAGTTATGCAGAAATAAAAACTGAGATATCCAAGATCAAAGTTTACCTCGTAAAAATTGCTTTTCCTGGGCTCTTATTTTTAATCAGATATTTTGATTTAGTACTTACGCTTTTCCTAGTACATATTTCAGATCTTCTCCTTCTACTTGGTACGAGTACCACAAAATAAATAAGGTTGGTACATCCAATTTTTGTTATACGGAAAAGAAAGTTAAGGCCGTGAAACAGCAAAACAGCATTTTTTTCCCCCCATGTTTTTAGGATATTGAATGGTTTCGTGACAGGACATCATTAGTCGTTTGATTAAAACATCTAGATAATCACATATTAAATAATACAATATTCTTTAGCAGACGTATCGAGAATTAATTCATATCACAACAAAAATCGTTGTAATACATTAATATTTTGAAAAATAAAAAAAAATTAGTATATTGTCTACATGGCTAACTGTGTTGCGACGAGCTAGAAATAATACACGTTTAATTGCGAAACTTTGACAAGTTTTCACAGTTATACCCATTTCATAGAAGAACTTGCAAGTACTTTAAAACCACCTGTTATTTCCGAGCCATTTAACATGGTTAAAAATGGCCTTCGAGCATAGCTACAATATCACAAAATCTACCAAATATATTGATAAAAAATAATCGAGGATTCTACTATATACTCTGACACGGACTTTCAATAAAATTATATGAGTCTCCGCTTAAAGCTTCATAGACCCAGCTGTACAACGAAAAGACTACTCGCCAGTTCAGAGCGTTGAGCATAAAAGCTATGTATCACTATGCATGCGCGTCACTGCACTCCTTATAGCTCCTGCGTTTCTGAGCCTCTAATGTGCGCACACACGTCGTCCATTATTTCCTATTTGGTAAACTTCGTAAAACTGAAATACATCATTTAGAAACACGCCACTTCAGCTAAACAAATAGGATCTTGTGTCCAAGTCAACTAAATGTGCCGAATGGACATAACCTAAATCGAACAGCAATCATTATTAACAAAGTTTTTTACAATCTTATATGTCTACTTGTCTGTTCAGTAAAATGAAATGTTCGATAATAACTAGCTATGTGCATCATATTGTATATCACATATAGGGTTTTACTAATTCACTCTCTTGATTGTCTGTTCGGAACAAATTATTTAATCGACTTTAAATAAATTTTCCGATTAGCTATATACTTGAAAATTAAAACATGCCTCAGAAAAATATGACAATGCAATAAAAGAGGAAAGAATATATAAAAATAATTATTTAAAAATAATTTTTCATATAAAACGTTTATAAAACATATGATTTAAACAATTTCACACTCACGAAACTAAACAGCTGAAAATAATATTAAATAAAAATAAAGTCTTAAATATACCGAGTTTTTTAAACGCACTAACAAGATCAAATTAATTTCTCATATGAAAATTCTTGTAAGATTGAAACAAAAAACGTGGGGCGCATAAAATACATAATAGTATGAAACGTAGAGAGTAACATTGGTTGAGAAAACTTACACAATACTTAGCATCATTTGCAGTGTAATAAAATTGATATTATTTAGTTGAACTATTCATGCATCAAGTGAACCTCTTGCCTCCCACCCAAGCGATGCGGGTTTGATCCCCGGCGGGTTCGGTTCGAACTATTCGCATGTCGTTAACGTGGCGGACGTTGCCACTGGCCGGCGGGTTTTCTCTGGGAACGCCTGTTTCTCCCGCCTCCCTCATTCCGTCGCTGCTCCACACTCACCTATCAGGTACAGGAGAGCAGTATTTCAAACAATTGCAAATAACTCAAGTACTTTTAACCAAACGCTTTGAAAAAAATTGAGCCTGTGTACAGTTAAACGATACACAATTTTGCTTCATTTTGGCTTATTTTGACAACAAAATATGTGATATTTCAGGGGCAAAATATCTAAAATTCAGTTTGGTGTATTTATTGTAACAGAAAAATTCATATACAAACGATGATATGTAAGTGTTAAAACTGTATGAATGAATTTTATATATATGTATATAATTTGCGTCCAAAAAAATATTTCCAGAACCTCTGCAAAACTAAAGAGCGAGGGCTTCATCAAACGGCTCATAGGACCTAAATGTTTGCCGCAATATTGATTTTAATATTATTAATATTCTTACACATGTAAGAAAAGAATACCCACAGCCACAATGATATGCTGTGTTTAGTTTAGGAGTTATGGAGTTTTAAATATCTTCTTGCAACCACAAAATTACCACATTGCGTGATGTACAAAAATGTTTGTGTCCTATACTGTTGAAGTTACGTCGACGTTGAATTTTCTATTCGTTTAGAAAAGTGTGCTTGTAATTTTGTTTGAATTAAAAAATCCGAAAAAATTTCCACACAGAAGTTGGTCACATTAATTTATCAAAATGAAAAATTAAAAAAAAAAAAGTGCACTTTTTACACGATATTCAAGGATTTAAAACTTTACTGCCGAATGAGCTAACGGAGCCATCTTTCTTCCTGCATGTTGTTCATCTTTTGCTCAACACGTGGCATTAAAGTCCCATTTCATGTGCGTGCGGTGTTTGGAGCAATTTTCAACTGTCTGCAGCTCTGTCGTGCAGAAATTACTTGATCACTTTTTGTAAACAATATGACCAACTTTTCTATGAAAATGTTTTCCGGAATTTTTTAAATTCAACAAAAATTACAAGCATAATTTTCTAAACGAATGGAAAATTCAACGTGGGTGTAACTTCAACAGTATAGGACACAAACGTTTTTGTGTATCGCAAAATGTGGTAATTTTGCGGTTGCGAGAAAATCTTTAAAATTTAATAACTCCCAAGAATAACATAGCTAGAGACACTGGAAAATCGCGAAAATGTTAAAGATAGTCTCCAATAAACTGTATTATATTAACCGTGACACGTGTGAACAGTTTTGGGACAAATCACACACGCTGTGTGTCCAAGCTGTGCAGTTCTAACTGGGCCTGTTGTAGAGAGAAACAATGCTTCAAATAAACCATAGCCAATATCGATACGAAACAGTCAGCGTTATATACAGTATGTTGGAGCCTAGCAATTTTTTCAGTGTGTCTAAACATAGCCTATCATTGTGACTGTGGGGATTATTTTTTTTTACACGTGTAAGAACATTAAAAAAATATATAGAATCAATATTGCGGTAAACCTTTAGGTCTTATGAACAGTTTGATTATTTTAAACGATGGTCTTAAACTTTAGGCCGGTAGAGGGATACACTGTGACCCTACACTTAGTAATTAATTTCATTAATTAGTTAGGTGATTCATGATGATGTGAGCACTATTGAAGAACATCTTGTCTAGAATAATAAATTGTGTACGGTATAATCTGCATGCTTTGATTGTTACATAAGTTACTTTGATTATATTAAAAAGTGGCAGAAACTAAGTAACTTGAAAGTGCTCACTTTGTTCCGAACAATCTATACCACATATTGCACGCGCCCCCTGTTTTATCATTTTAATCTTACAAGTACTTTCACAAGAAAAAAATTTTTTTTTGTACTTTTTAGTCCGATTTAAAAACGTGTATTTTTTTTTTTAATTTGATATTATTTTCAATTAACGTCGCATCGGCGGCAGGAAGCGTAAAATTGTTGGGACAGTTAAGAGCAAGCTTACGCATCAAATCCGCACATCTGCCAATACCCTAGCTGTGGACTGACACATGACTGAGCTTGAGCTTTGTTGGGATAGGCCTGTTCGTCCTGGACAGAAATGGCGTGCTCCAGTATCCTCCATCCGAGCACTGCGGTCTGTTCTCCGCGGCCAGGGGTGACCAGAAAGCTGCATTTTCTGAAACCAGAGAAACACTCACTCACTCTATACAGCGAGTATGACGACAGCCACCCTTGCCTCTTATGTTCGAGGATTTCTCCTTGCCTGCTATGAAAGACTGTTCTATTCCTCGTGTGTTTGAAATTATAAGAAGGAAAATGTTGGAACTGCATCTACAGTGCTTTAATTATTTACCTTATACGCTGTAATACAGAAATTACATCTGAATTACTACCATGCGGCATCTAATCATGACCTAATTATACATTAATAATTTATCTTTAAGTTAAAAAAACAGCAGGTACCAATTTTAATAATATTCGTTGTAATGTAAGCAATTTTTAACATATAAGCGAACTTCATATTTAGTTTAAGGTGGTTTGTGTTTTCCCGCGACTTGTTTTTATGTGTATAGGCACGAGTATTTCGCGTATTTATTCAAGGTCAGGTTGAATTTCAAGACCGTATACTTCACTGATACGTCTGTGATTAGCCAACATCTGTTTTGACACACCTTTGACAACTGCAACCCAGTGATAAGTAAGGAAACAATTGTGGGTATAACACGCGTTGGTGTAACCTGGTTATACGGTTACAAGCCAATGGATATTCTACTTTGGTAAGAACGTGTATAGGACTGAGAAGTCTAGGCTGCTGCCAGATGAATACGCGAAATACTCGTGCCTCTAGTTATAAGTATTTCAATTTCATCAGATAAATTGCATTGATGATGACTGAATATTTTTCACCACAGCTTTATGTCTCGTCGACAGCGGGGTCGTTAGATACGACTATACACAACTTTCGACAAGAACAGCAACTGGAAAAGAAATCGGCTATGACGTACACTAAGGAACCACCCCAACATTTGCCTGGACCAATTTCGGGAAATCACGGAAAACCGAAATAAGGATGACATGAACTGGGAATCGAAACCCATAGGGCCCTCCTTACGCGAGTTCAACGCGTTACCGTTACCATTGGGTAAAAAATATAAATAATTGTTTTGATATGTCTTATTTTGAGCCATACTGTACGAGGCACGAGGCTTATGAGTCTGGAGGGTGGGTGGAAAGGGGAGGGAAGATATCCTGTGTTCGGCAGCAGATGGGGTTAGGAAAGCAGGATCACATCTACTGGGTTTCCGACTTCCCACTTGCCCGGGGGACCAGGAATTATGTAAACCATTTTAAGAGATTTTTGATCCCTCCTCCATCAAACCCCATCCCCCCACCATCCACCGTCTCTTTCTATCGCTCCGCCCTTCCTCATTCAGCAACCCCACCACCGCCCCTCTCCGTCTCATCCCTCCCTTTTGATAGAGTTTGATGTACGCATGTCAAATTTCGTTCGGCCCGAGAAGTGGAAAAACAGCGCCTTTCTCGCAGTGAAAACATGTAATAAGAGGAGGAAGATGTTTTTGAGATGGCGCAGAGGGCCGCGGCAGACATGGTCTGACAGACGCTCATCCTTCTTTGCGCGGCCAGGTTAAATGGATTGCATTACTTGTCCTGAAAACATTTCTTCCTGCGCTCCTTCGTGTCGATTCAGGGGTTTCAAGTATGGAGAACTCAGCATTCAGAACTGACAGCTGGACATGCCTAGTCCTCGCATTCCCTTTCGAACAGGCGCAACACTTTGACAGAGATCAGCGGTGATTCAGTCAGAAGTATGAAACCTGTAAGTACTTGTCTTACAGAAATCGGACCATGGAAAAGAAATGAGATAAAAATTCCCTTATTTGTAAGGGAATTAAATTACATCTACAAGTAAAACTTAAATAAAATTTTAATCGAAAAACCCATGACGGGCAATGTAATATTTCAATACGTTAAAAGGCAAAATACAAAAATGTAGAAAGATAAGTAATTGTAAAAATTAAGTCACATGACGTTTTCATCTAATTAAACAATTTTGTATTACATTGTCCAGTTCTGAAATGCTGACCCATCACGTTAAATTATTTTCGGACTTACAGTAAATAATACTTATCTGAAAAATAAGGTGAAACACTGCGAATACAGATACAACAACAACGTAAGAAAATTGTCGGAAATAAATACATTAAATTGAAGACTATCCAACAGCCACATTTTCCTGCGATAAATAATGATCCATGCTCATTTTG
This sequence comes from Medauroidea extradentata, assembly GCA_003012365.1. NCBI lineage: Eukaryota > Metazoa > Arthropoda > Insecta > Phasmatodea > Phasmatidae > Medauroidea > Medauroidea extradentata. Next base: position 24,849 of record PNEQ01054022.1, on the reverse strand, counting down.
TGTGCGAGTGTGTGTGATATATATCTATATATATAATGTTGCCTCTATATGGGAGTTAAATATTCAAAACTACCTCATTTAAAATGTATTTTATTTAACGGAAATAACAAATGGAATGTCTATAAGTACTCTTACAGATCATTAAAAATCTACATTTTCAAGCTGTGTTTGACGAGATTTACATAATGTATGATTTTTAACTAAATGTCTAAATCCATCACACCCCCTCCCCCTTCTCACAATTAATTCGTATATTCATTCAACTGTACCATGAGTCCTCAGTACCTGAGATTTCAAAGATGCCATTCTGTTATGGGTGTATTAGAATGTGTGATTGGCCGAACATAATCTAAAATGAAGTTAATATGGACGGATTTCACGTCCATTGCGGGTAAATGCCGGGTCCTCTAATGCCATAGTTATTCTGTTCACAATCACGGAGTAAAAACTCAGAAGACGAAGAATATATATACTGTACGCCGTTTCATAGGCGAATGATAAAAGTTCATGTTGTCAATTTTGTAGTTGTGTTGGCAATATACCTAGATTTAAATTGGAGACGAAAATATAAGTGGCAAAGTGTTTCATGACGACATTTTTCATACACAGGGTTGCAACACTGCACGGGAAAGAACCCTTTGGCACTCCACGTTCAGGTATTATTTTAAGTATGTTACGTCAAGTAAACATAGAATCATATTTGAACTGCTCGGTATTTTAAACTGCATCCATAATATGCAGGTCAGAACAGTTGCAGTGAGATAAGAAAGATATATGTGGAGCGCCAGAGGGGACTAACTACAGTGCTACGTTGCCACATTGTGCATGTAAAATGTCGCCGTACAACATTTTGCGTCTAACATTTTCGTCTTCGTTTTAGTCCAGGATTCAAGTGGTTTGCTTAATTTTCGTTTTTTTTTTTTTTTTGACAAACTGTATATACACATAAATACACCCACGTCGTGGTAAATGTTTTCTTTGCGGTGAGTACGCATGATCTGGAGATGACGGAGAAGAAATAGAAGAGTAGTGACGGGTAAAGAAGAGAGAGGGGTGAAAGTATAAAAGTCTCCCTTTCCTCTGTCACTCTCTCCTCAACTCCTTGGCTCGTGTTCTCGCAGGGATTGTAAAGTCTGGCAAAAGTCAAGTAAATTGCAGTCTAAACTTATAAGGAAAGCCAGCAGAAAAAAAACTCAACCTCTCCCTTAACCTTCCCCTCGAACAACCCACCGCACGTACGTCAGAGCGGTAAGCTGATAACATGGCGGCGGCTTCGTGAACAAGGGCAGAGGAACGTTAGTTGGCCCCCCTGTCCCTCCCGCCGTTGTAAGGGAAAGGGCTCGGGGAAAAAAAGGACTTTGAGAAGAACTCAATCTCCAGCCGGGCGCTACCGGCGCGCGAAGCGACTACTTCTTCCACGTCGTCGGTTAACGAGAAAATCGAATGAAAGTAAACGACGCGTCATCATGGATTTATATTCGTCCTCCCTTCCTCCCGAAGACACGTTAACAGGGTTCCCTGGCGTCAACAGACGTCCGTCACCATGTTCGAGAATTTTCTTTCCTGCCTCAGGGACAATTAATATGTGCCTCGGCATTACATTCATGTCAACATAAAAGCAGTTACACAAACACGTGTTCGAGATGTACGCGCACCCATCACAACATTTTAAAAAAACCATAAAGACGAAGCCTGTTGAGTTGGAACTATCTTTGCAATCCAAGATAAAATAATTTCACTAATTTTGTTAATGGAATTACCAAAACTGAATTTAAAAAAAAAAAATCACTTTCATAAATTTCACAACACAAGGTAGTGAAATGATCTCAGAAAAGTTATATTCAAACTATGAATCAAATAATTTTCAACGTCCTGTTGTAGGCAGCTGAACAAAAATATGCAGGAAACAATAGTTATAGAAAAAAAAGTAATTCATCCAAGATGGACACTCCTAAAACCAATACTGCCACAATAAAAAAAACTAGTTATGAGATTATCATATGTGAAGATTTTAATTAGCAGCTGTATGTATATTTAATAATAGAAAAGCTTAAAGTTTTCAGAAATAGTGTGTTTTTAACACGTTTAGTAAATGATAACTATGGTTTCGTTGTTGTGGCAGTTAAATGCACATAATCCAAAATTAAACTACCACATTAAAAATTCTGGGACTGTTATACTTATTAATTAAAGAAAGGATGCCGTCACAGATCAAAATATTGCTTTGTTGGTTTAGCAGCATGTCAAGCTGGAATGACAAAGGTGCCACATTTATAGATGTGGCATGTTGAGTCTCATGTTTAAGGAAGGAAAACTAATATCTCAACATGTGGCAGTTTTGGATTGTAGGCCTACATTACTTTTACAGAAAGACTACGTGTATGGTTACTACGTGTTAGAAAGCTCAATGTTATCAGTTTTGCAAGGGACAATTTCTGCTGCTAGTTGCACTGGCTTCGGTTAGGGGAGAAGGGGGTGTAAATTGATTAATCATAGAACTTTCGTAAATATACAGGCTGTCCCAGGAGGAATGGGCCATATATTATGGGAGGTGATAGTACCTGTCATTGTGATCAAAACATTTCATGTGAACATGGGGTCAATATGGAACGGTTGTCGAGAATGTGAACATTGATAAATACTGTTATTGTTTTATATAGTCCTCCTTGCAGTGACAGGTCGTGTCACAATCAAGGAAGCAATGAATTGACATAGAAACGTGTTTACATACACAGCTAACTGACTAATGTGGACCGTGAACGTAAACGTTATATTTGACATGACATGAAACTAAATGATTGTGTATTGCAGTCTTGTTATTACAGCTATAGAAAAAAAATACAGATTAGTGTGTTATTCATTATGTATTATAATTTCCTTGTAATTGAAAGCCTTGTTTGTTCTGTGGTTTAGTTAATAGGGGCTATGATGACCTGTTTTTTTTTATCTGAGATACTGAATTCGCGCGCGCGCGTGTGTGTGTATGTATATATATATATATATATATATATATATATATATATATATATATATATATATATATATATATATCGACTAGAGCCATACCTAGTTAGCTACCGATACTCCGTTTCAGTAACTTCTTTAAGATTTGACACTTCTGAGTATATTTGCTTATGTGCTATACATATTTTATTGGATTGCCCGTCAACATACTGGTACTTAAATGAACCTGTACTGTCAATTTGCGCTGCATATAGTATTGTGACAGGCATATCATGATATCATGTAAACCAGTGAGGGTTGGTTCACAATTTGAAAACCTAAGCACAGGACGTATAATAGTAGAAACCATGAACGATCAGAAACTTTGTGAAAAATTCATTCACTGTTAATTGCCTACTTTAGTGTTTAGTCAATGACATATTTTTCGATGAATCTGAAGCATTCGTTGCTATATGGAACCTATCCGATGGCGATTTGAACATACTTCAGGTGGAGTCATACTTGGAGATATTAGGAAATATACAAACAAAACCGCAACAAACAGCACAGTATAAAACCTTATTTACAATACAGAATCGAAGTTTTTTTACATTAAAATATCGTATTCTTGTTCGTTTTATTCTCGTGTATTTTGGAGGTTAAACCAACATGGCGGACATTCAGTAAATCCTTTTGCTCTGATTGGTTGCTTTCCTGTGCGTATGCACAAGAAATGAAAAATTACAATTTCCTATGCTAGCATGTCTATGCACACGACCACTTTTGAGAAGCTGTGGAACAATGGATTTAAATATACATGGAAATACAGTTACTATCCGTACGACCTATGTTGTATCAGTTGGGAACCTGAATTCCAAACCATGCTAACTCCAAAATCTAAGATTTACAAAAAGTAATAATATCTTCACTGTGTGCATTTATTTCTATCCTAAATATGTATCACAGTCAAATTATTGTATTATGAGTAACCAATTCAAGATAGATATAAATGCAAAGGAAAAATATAAACCCTTTTATTGATATTTCTTACAATTTGGAGTTAGCATGGTTTGGAATTCGGGTCCCCAATTGTGAACCCACCTTTAATCCGCAAAATATGTATATGTATATGTTGAACTGAGTATAGTTACCATGTAGGCTGTCGAAACGTTTTCCCTCGGTGTGTGATGATGTTTTGTTGTTGCAGTGGCGGGTTCCGGCCGGTGCTGGACGCCGCCTCCGCCGCCCCCAGGACTGGGCCGCCTCTCTTCTTTCCGCCTCACCTCACCAGCCACCTCACGTCGCAATTCGCGCCGCCTCTCTTTCCTGGGCTCAAAGGTGAGCATACACTACGGCTATCATCCACATTCTCCCTCCAACACTCACAGCTTTGGCGTCCCACACAGGGGCAATGCTGGCGACTGCCCTTCTATGTTTCTCAGACAGTCCCCCCCCCCCCATCAACGGGCACCCTTTTACCTTACAGTAGCGGAAAACGGTCCATCTTGTATTGAGTAGTTACAACTTGTGGCACATTGTTTACGTAATTATTGACAATTAGAGAGACTGAAAAATAGTGAAAACATAGTCCCCAATTAAGTGCTGTATCATTACTGGGTGATTAAATGTGTGACGCGAGTGAACAGTTTTATAACAAATCACACACGTTGTGTGTTAAAGATGTACAGCTATAACTGGGCGTGTTGATGAGGGAAACAGTACTTCAAATAAACGATCGCCAATATCGATATATCGCTACAAAATCTTCAGTGTTATTTTACACAACACGTTGGAGCCTAGCAACAAGTCAACTTTTCTCGCGATTTTCCAGTGTCTCTATTGATAATATATGCTACACGGTTGATTGAATTTGCGTAATATTCAATGTAAAAAAAAAAGTTGGCCCTCGCGGGAAACTAAGAGTCGGCGCCTATGATTCACAGTAAAATAACTGTAAATTATCATAGTGTGTCCTTTCTCGGACATGGCCACTTCTTCCCTCCTTCCCTGGATGAGACATGGCCAGAATGAGATCTTCTCTCCTTCCTTGAATGAGATGTGGTCGGGATGATTTCTCTCTTCCTTCCCTGACTGAGACATGGCCAGAATGAGATCTTCTCTCCTTCCTTGAATGAGACGTGGCCGGGATGATTTCTCTCTTCCTTCACTGGATGAGACATGGCCGGGATGAGATCTTCTCTCCTTCCTTTGATGAGATGTGGCCAAGATGATTTCTCTCTTCCTTCCCTGGATGAGACATGGCCACAATGAGATCTCTCCTTCCTTGGATGAGATGTGGCCGGGATGATTTCTCTCTTCCTTCACTGGATGAGACATGGCCATAATGAGATCTTCTCTCCTTCCTTGGATGAGATGTGGCCGGGATGATTTCTCTCTTCCTTCCCTGGATGAGACATGGCCAGGATGAGTTCTTCCCTCCTCCTCTGGATGAGACATGGTCAGGGTGAATTTTATCTCCTTCCCTGGATGAGACATGGCCGGGACGAGGGCAGGACCAGCTGCAATTCCCTTGAGACACATGCCCAACCGGCCTGAGGATGTGTTTTCATGAGATCGGAGTGGAGAAGCGGCGGAACGCAAGAATTGCGGATACTGGAGACCTCCGAGAAACCCATATAGCCTGTGGCAACGTCCGCTACGTGCTCTACGCGGGAAAATAAGGAACCTAAGGAATCGAACTCGGATTGCCATAATAGGCAACGAGTGGTCTGACTACTATATCATCGTGACAGAGTCATATTAATATATTTACTTTATTGGTGTAATTAGTATACTCAAAACTCAGAAACTAAATTTAAACTATAAAATTCCAATGCCTCAACCAAAATATAGCTGACACTACTGCTCGTATTCCCGCTATGGATGTGGCCAGATTATACCACAGCACACACGTTACATATTGGATAAGTGTATTATGTCCCTGAATTTCTTTTTCTTGTGAACTGTAGGCCTATATGTGTTACTCCTTTACATAAAATAATGCTTTCTTGCGGTACGTAAATATGGACTTGAATGCTGCTTTTAGAGCGCAAGTCTTTGTCAGCGATGACGATAGTGTTTCTGAATAGCTCCCCTCCTTGTCAACGAAATTATTCGTTCAAAGTTCAAGTAAATGTGGATTTTTTTTATTTCATGAGTAAATTATTTCATGAGTAAATTATTTCATGAGTAAATTTAATTGGGAAACAAGTTTTATCCGTAGCTCTAACATATCTTCTGTTCAAAAAAACTCAGATCATGATGGAGCCAGTGCATGCTTTTTTCTGTTCGTACATTATGTTGGTTATGCCGCGAATGTGTGACTGTAGTTGTATTGTAATTTAAAAAATATATAAACAAGGTAATAAATATCTTGCATGACTTGCTCTACTTGCTTGGGCATTTGTTCGAACAATGTTTTCTAACTGCCCTGAAGAATGTATATGAACGCATAGTTTGCCAAAATCCAACTTTTATTTAGGCTTATCACGTATTGTATTACAGTTTTGGAGGATAATTTACAGACAATCTCAGTCTTTGTTATTCTCTGACTACTTTGATGGAATATAAAAATGGCATGTCCGATTTATTACTATCTAGCTGTAGTCAGAAAATAAAATTGCTAAGATCAAACTGAGTAACGAGGTACTGTGGGCGTTTAATTAGAATATAGTAGTAATGAAAATCTACTCAACTATACTACATAAATGTAGAGTGGAAATTCTAAATGATCTAAGTGCCAAAAATATGTTTTTGAGTAGAAGGAAAAAGCAGCGCTGCAAGAGTATGCGTGCATATGGGACATTTCAATCTTTCGACGATCATAAAAACCACTAGGAGAATTATTGGGACTTAGTTCTTACAGCAAGACATAGGCACTGGTACATGATTCATTTTATAGAGGCACGATTATTTCGCGTATTGATTCTAGGTCAGGCTGAATGTCAATAATGTATACTTCACTACTCCTTCTGTGATTAGACGACACCTGTTTCAACACATCTTTGACGACTGCAAGCCAGTGATAAATAAGGAAACAAGTCGTGGTGGTAACACGTGTTACGGTCAGAAGCCAATGTATATTTGACCTTGGCCAGTATGTATATAGGTCTGATAAGTCTAGGCTGTTGCTAGATTAATACGCGAAATACTTGTGCCTCGAGTAATTAATTAAGTTCGGTGTATTTTGGCACTTAGATAATTTAGAATTTCCACTCTACAAATGACTATCTTGGCTTCAGGGCTGTAGCCATGTTTTCATGAACCGACGATTTGCCATACATTTCAGTAGGCATCATCAGGGGCGCACTTACAGATTAGTACAGTCTAACGTATGTTCATGAAACCATGAAGACGCGGCTGCATCCCGGAAGCCAAGATAGTTATCTAGACAACGGTCGTGAAAGCCTGCAAAGCACTATAACACATAAGTACACAATTCTTCTTAATTAATATTAATAATATTTGAACTTAACAAAAGAGACGAAGTGCATTTACCAAAATTCTACTGACCATGAAGGGGTCGCGGTGACCGAGTGGTCAGACCATTCGCCTCTCACCAAGGCGATCCGGGTTCGATTCCCGGCGGGATCGGTCAAACAGTCAAGTTTTCTCGCGATAAATCATCTTCCCAGTGTCTCTACATACACCTAGTTATTCTGTGAGTGTGCCTTGATGAATCAAGAGACAAGTGTAGAGTGTGATGTGTGTGTTGTTGCAGCGTTCCCGGGCCTGTGCTCGTGCTGCCCCATGAAGCCGATGGCGGGGCTGGGCTCGTGGGAGCAGGCAGGCGCCGATCATCGCTCTTCCAGTGTCGCCGAGCTGCGCCGCAAGGCACAGGAGCACTCGGCTGCCCTGCTGCAGTCTCTGCAGCACGTGGCTAACTTCCAGCAGCAGCTGCAGCTGCCCCTTGGCCTCGGCCTGCCGCCACTCTCCACGCTGCACGCGCTCGCCAGGAAGTCGCCAGCACCCTCGCCGCCGCCCCCGTCAGCAGCCGCCGCCGGCTCGCCGCCGCCATCAGCCGTCGCCGACCACCACCAGTCGTAGGAAGACACCGCTTGCGAGACTTCGTAACACAGTGGACACGCCAGCCGTCACGTCGTTGGAAGGTCGACCCACCTTGTGAGAGATTTGGCAACACCGTGTACACGCCAGCCGTCACACCGTTGGAAGGTCGACCCACAATTTAATAAACTTGGCAACATCATGGACCCACCTTGTGAGAGGCTTGGAAACACAGTGGATACACCAATACACCAACCGACAAATCGTTGAAAGGTCGACTCACATTGTGCGAGATTTGGCAACACCATTGACACGCCAGCCGTCACATAGTTGGAAGATCGACCCACAGTTTGAGAGACTAGGAAACATCGTGGACGCGCAAGCCACCATGTCAATGGAAGGTCGCCCCACCTTGTGAGAGACTTGGAAACACCGTGGATACACCAAATGTCACATCGTTGGAAGGTCCTTATGAGAGATTTGGAAGCAATTTGGACTTACTGCCTCATCGGAAGGTCGACCCATCGTCGATAAGTGGCTGAAGCCCATATAGTTTTGCCAATTTTCGACAATTATCTTCTGATAAAAATTTTGTCTGGACTTAGGTGTAATGATTGACCAGTGATTTATTCCCTTCCACCTCATAAACATTTTTTCCCACAATTATATTTACTCCCACTTTTCCAAGAACAGAACTGTCTAACATAAAAACCGAGACATATTCTAAAAGTGCTGTATAGTGGCTGTTGAGGCCTGCCAAACTTTCTCCTTATCACGCCGCGTTTACAAGCGGCGGCTAACTCCGCGAACTAATAAAACCGCCCTTTGCACACCAGTACATAAATATTCTGTGTCGACATGAATACATGTATCACAACAAGGCCATAGGCTTTAAATTGTGCGTTATCTCAAAAATGTTTACTTATTAGAGTTTTCGGCGATCATCAAGTGCCTATGGCTTATTACCCTCAGAATACTGTTACGCAATCGATTTAATGAATATGAATTACCTAACTAACCCACTTATGCGAAATACGCAATGAAAATGATGCACACCTTAAAGAAAACGAGTACACGTCTTCAGACTACTCATGACTCTCAGCCCCTATGTAACATATTTTTTTTGTACGAGTGCCGATGTAAAAATAATATTAATTATAAAGAATAAGTATCATATAGTAGTAATTAAAGATAATTTACTGTACTCACACATGAAACAAAATAATCGCTCGTTTAATATTTTTTCCCTTTCCAGTTGAAGTTATATTTATCATTTTAATCCGAACAAACTTGTTCACAAGGTCGGAAATTCCCACTCCAGCGGGCGGCTTTCTCACATAACCTGTACACCCTTTACATTCACATATTGCATCCAAACAGAAACCATTCAAATACTATTCGTGTGGTTTATGTCGTAATTTGAATGGAGCAGGTGCAACTTTATTCTTGATTGTATTTATGATAGAATATCAACTAATGAGTAATAAACTAATATCTATGAAATCACATACTACAGCTCCATTTCTTTCTTAGCAATCTCACATGCTCAAGGAACGTATTTTTCCTGCCTTTGATATAAATTTAAGAATCACATTTTCTGTTTGTCATTAATTGCAGGAAATATAAATAATAAATTATTAACAAACTGAAATCTTAAGATATATGGTAAGACAAATAAAGTATATTTTACTTTCTATAAATATGCCTCAAAATTGTAGATAAATTCCACTGAAGTTACCAAACGGATGCTGACAAAGCCAAGAATTTTGGATCAAGTTGGAAAACAAATTCATGACAGCACAACTCACTGTCGACAAGACGTAAAGTCCAATTACCTTACCTTACCATGACGTCACAAGAAATATATTTGCGATAAAATTACAGTAGTGTGACTACCTGTTAGAATAGAAATATGTCGCAAACAAAGTATTTAATGTGCTGAGTTCATTATTTTCAATCATTGTAATACAACAATAATTATTTATCTGGAAAATGTGTGCGAAAATCCAGGTCGTTACCAATTATGAAGCAGGGCTCCTTATTTTCGCCATACCAAAGTAACTTTACAACAGTGCAATACCAACGTGTGTTTTCAAGACTAAAGATTGTTATAGCTATTTTGCAAGTTAATAAAATCCCATTATTGAAAATTAAGTTAATTTATTATTACGTAACGTTTTTCCTGCTGACTCAGTGTAGCTTCTACCAAAGATATATCCAGAACGAAGCATAGGTATTACACTAAAATAATTGTTTGAATGACTATAGCACATAATTAGTTTCTGACAGTTGTTGAGTGACAGTTCGAATGTTGTCTGCTGTGCTTGTTCAAAACATGAAGCATTTCACGTTTGTATTACTTTCTCGAGTACTTCATTACAGACATTAAACTGGTACTGTTACAAAGTATATCGCTTATTAATAGTTGTCATTTCTTGTAAATAAAATATCAGTGAGATAAAACTGGCTCACACTAGCCATTGCAGACAATAATAGTAATGTATTCCTTGTGATTGGTCGCAATTTTGTTCTAGGATGTGTCACTCATGATATATGTTAAATTGTACGAATGCAATGGGAATTAAATACTTTTTGCCTAAATTAAGACGGCACAAAACTTTCATAGAAAAGTAGCGTGCAAGCCACCTTGAATACTGTATTATTAATGATGTACACTATAATGTTAGATGTGATTACAAAAACCACGCAAGAAAATTCAAATTAATACCATTATTAGCATATGTCTGTGAGCACAATGTGATATTTTAAACGTAAACGTTAACTTAACTTTGTTGTAGAATCCAATATTATGTAAGACATTGAATGTATAGATCAGTAATTTTGTTCACTATATTATGTATACATTAAGAAAACTTTGAAAGTCAAACTGCATGGTTATTAATAGTAATTGAATTTGCCACGGTTTAATGTTTATGTTGATTTGCATAAAGATTAATAAAAGTATACACGTAAAAATTTAATAAATGTTTACAGTTATTTTCCTTGATCAATACAGTAAGTTGCAAAAACTTGTCTTTAGCAAAACACATTCAAATTTCTTTTTAGAACTCAATCACCTGAATTTCACGCTGAAGAAGCAAAGACAGAATGCCTGACCTGAGGTTCTCATTTCGAACACGGGATAAATTACACAAATATTTAGACTAATACTACTGCCAAGAGTCCTACAATGAAATTTCCCAAGTATTTTCCACCAACGAAATCACTACACGGTAGACAACAATTTTCATATTCTTTTTATTTTTATATTGGGACCAAATATATTTCTTTTTCCTCATTTAAGACATACATTGTGAATAAATTTTGCTCTTATGAAAATTTTTACCTATAATAGTTTTCAAATTCTACTAGCTCGTCACCGTCAAAATTTGTATAGTACGACATTAAAACCAACTCACATACCAGTATGAAAAAAATTCACAGCGGATAACGATATAGTACGCTACAAGGATATGAAACCACAAATGAAAATATTTTTTTATTTTAAAAATATTTTGAATTTTCTTTCGATTTTAATTTTACATTTCAGCATATGAATTTAAATGCAAAAATCTTATATAGGAGAACTTGTAGCCTGCAACATCGTTATTCGCTGTGTATTTTTTTAGTTTAATTTGCGAGTTGGCTTTTATGTCGTCCTTAAAACCGTGACATGCAAAAACTATAAGAGATAAAAAAAATTTCATAAGAAAAAAATTTTGTCATAATTTTTAAAAAATTATAAACGGTTTGCAGTAAAGTATGCATTTTTCAAAGCAGTGTAACTTCATAATGAACAACAAAGCGGAACTGAACATTAATAAAACTCAATTATCTACAACAACCGTGCAACACTTATGTACTTTATTACTGCGTATGCTTACTGCAAATATTATTGTACTTTCAAGCGTAACTTATTAAAACGCATAATTCACTTTAAAAACGCACAAACAAAAACTTACTAAAAATACATTATTCACTTTACAAAACTACCAACAAAAATCAGTAACATTTTTGCTTTGGAAATTGTTTGTTGTACACTATTTATCACATGTTGGCTAAGATCATGTGAAATTGTTCATATGACATTTTAGCAACATATTTAAACTGTAATTTTCAAATAACAGATTGAATAGTAGAGTTGGTGCTGATTAAAACGTGAAATTGATCATTCAACATTGATAAAACAAAAAAACATTGTAACTTTTTTTAACTGTGAACAATCCAGAAATTACAATTTTGACTGCAGTGACAGAACTTGCAAGTTTCGAATTTAAATAATAATTATTCTTTGTTGAGTTTAGGACAAAATCGTAGTGAAACTCGTGGGAAAAAAAGGTCCAGTGTGCGGCAAGTTTTACACGTCACAGAGACGTGTATAAAGGCACTTGCAAATTTGGCTCGGATCACGGTTATAGAAGAACTGGTCAGTCATAAGGGGACAACTTATTAGCATTAAGGCCCTCGTAATTCGAATACAAACGAGTCCTTGCCGAAGATTTCCGAAGTTGAAGGCATCCAGAGTGTCAATTTATGGATCGAAAAATAAATGCTTTAATGAAACAAAACGATTTGAAATTTTACATCTGCAGTAACGCACGTAATTAACAAATAGTTAGTGTTATTTAGTTTTGTCAAAACTGACATTTATTATAATAACAAAACTATACAATGAGGATAACACACAGCTACCAGCTAGTAAAAATTAAATTGTATACAGTTTCGCATCCTGATATTTGAATTTTTTAAATGTTTTTGCTGCCATCTTCAGATATTTTCGCCGAAAATAAGGACCTCGTCGTATTATAACTCTTTTCTTAGTGCCACGGGTCCCTATTTATGCTATTTCAGAAAGTTTTTTTAAAATCGTAAAAGGGAGCAGATATCGTATTAACAGTTACATATAAACGTTGGCAATTGTTTGTACACATATAGACTTTTTTCCAGAACATAAGTTTGCATATTTTTGGCTAATTAATGACTCGAAGAAAATTTGATTAAGTTGATAACTAGCCGAAATTAGAAAAACGTATGTTTTGAAAAAAAATTGGCTACATAATACAGATTATTTCCAGCATTTACGGTTTTGCTATATCTGGTCCCTTTGATGATTTAATAAATTAAACTTCCAAAACCAGCATAATTGGGAACCCGGTGTTTTAATATACTCCCTCCTAACGCCCGTAGATAGGCCAGTGCCTATACCTGCGTTTCCAAGGGCGCAAGGAAAAAAATGTTTTGTGGCGACTACAAAATATTTTGTGGGTATTTACCCTGCAAAATTTATTTCGTTGTCACCACAAAAACAATTTGTTGACATCACTAAAATATTGTGGCCGCCAGAAAATTATTTTGTTGTTACTACAAAATCATTTTGTAGGGAAGACATCCTACAAAATTTTTCTTTCAGTGCGAGTTTAAGGTAGGAAGGGGTAACTACCTGGCTGAGATCCCCCCCCCCCACCCAAATCTCGTTCAAAATTATATAGCCGAAGTATGTCCAGTCGCCTCAAGGAAACTGGAGTTTTGTTCTATGATGACACAGGTATAGATGATTCGGGATAAAATGAGCACTCAAAAAAGCCCTGCTAAATTTCTATTTTCAGACAATTCGTATTTTTCCGCACGTAACGGCTAACGACGGGAAATGTCTAACCTCTCTGGACACGTCACTTGATGTTTGAGCGTCTAAGATAAATTGTGCGGTCGGTAGGAACCTGTATAGTTTGATAAAAAAAATTGATGAGACAGAAAATTTAAAGTATGTAAATTTCAGTTGATTTTACTTCAGTATTGTTGTATTAAAATAGTAAACTACACGGACCTATGTTCGGCAATTTGCCGCAAACCATACAAGCTGTAAGGCAAATAGCGTTAATGTTGAATTACATGCAGTAATGGCAGGTGATAATTTTTAATGGTTAAATTTTTAGTGCTAGCTTTATCCCGAACGACCTATACATTTAATGTGTTCTATTTGTTAGTATGTTATTTTTAATACCCTGTAACAGTAAACAACCAAACTTTTGAGATGACTGGTATTTTTTACAACCCCCCGATATGTTTCTAAATCCACCACTGTGTAATTCTAAGAATACCACGTTTATGTAAATTAAAATGTAAGATTATTATTTTATGGGTACGCGTGCTTTACATAAGGGTAGTAATTTTTTTAGAGGTTGGGGATGAAAACAAACAACGATGTAGTTGTTCCGTGCGACACAAGCCAGTAGTGTTCGCTCAGCGACGATGACAGTAACGTCCCGTCATCCTGACGGCATCTTTCCTCTTTCTTCACCGCTTACTTGGCGTGTCTTCGCCACTCGTTCCAATTCGCGGGGAAAGTTCGCCCGAGACATGCAAATTAAGCAAATGGCTTTCCGAAGACGAGCTTTTACTTAACCGCGTTGTTGAATAATGAGGGCAGGTGGGAAGTGTGGCAGGGCGGGGGAAGAAGGTGGCAGAGGAGGGTGGAATCGAGGAGGCGAAATTAATTAGCGTCAAAGTGTTCGGCGACACATGACAGGTTCTGGCGACGTTGGCAGCACTGAGTGCTCGCCAACTGGAGCGGCAGCTCTTGTCTCGAGCCGCCATGTTGGAGGCTGACATGGCGCAAGGCACGGCGAAAATTACGGTACTCTATAGCACAAAGTCTCAGCACTCTTGCACCAAACACATTTCTAACGCCGTAGGGGAATACTGGGACGATCTCGAAACACTGGCCATTACGATATTTTCGTTTTGATGTCCACAGTTACTGTGAGGTTTGTAATCGTTCGCTTCCCTCAAGATGTCTTTTGCTGAGTCAACATCCAGCTTTTTGCTGTTATCTTTGTTTTGTCTGATTGTTGTTGTAATTATTTTTTTCTCCTAACTTACTGATGCAATTCCTTTGGAATAATCTGAGTTATTTATTTACTTTTTCTTTACTTTGTTTTTTGGTGCTGAGTGATCGTTTGTGTTAATTTTTTTCTTGTAATTCTCTGACTGAATTCCCTGTGGAATTGTATATGCCTACCTATGTTTGCCAGTTGCAAACAGTCCTTTTGTTTGTTGACTTGTCTGTTTGTTTGCGTGTATTCTCTGGTTTCCTGTGACACGCAATTTGCTGCAATGGCGTATATCCAGAATACTTCTTTAGTTTGCAACTGGCCGTTACCACGGTCGTAGAAGAACAGGTCTGGACTCGCCTATCTACCAATGTATTTTGCTTGACCCTCTTGTTGTTTGGCTGTAGTTCATCAAGTTACCGAGAATGTCGTACTTTTTGGCGCTGTAATCCGGGCGGTCGGACTAAAAAACTCCGCCCACTTTTTTTCCATTGTTAACATTATAAAGTAAATAAAGATCGCTGGAGCCATGATTTAAAATTGTGAGCGAAGGAAGTGTTTCATAAATTGATAAAAACATACGTTTTGATAAATTGTTTATCTTAGTGGGAGGGAAGTGGGCGGAGTTTGGGCCCAACCGCCCGGATTACAGCGCCAAAAATGTATAACATTCTCGGTAACTTGTTGAACTGCAGCCAAACAACAAGAGGGTCAAGTTTCCAGGCGAGTGTCCAGACCTGTTCTTCTACGGCCGTGGCCGTTACATTATAAACACAACTTACAGACACTTAATATTTCTCATGCACGACCACAAAATCAAAATAAGCGAGTAGTAACACAAGCGACAGGACATGGTTTCTATCGTACTCGTTTTCTCTTTGGATTGCCATGGAT
This sequence comes from Medauroidea extradentata, assembly GCA_003012365.1. NCBI lineage: Eukaryota > Metazoa > Arthropoda > Insecta > Phasmatodea > Phasmatidae > Medauroidea > Medauroidea extradentata. Next base: position 9,178 of record PNEQ01054022.1, on the reverse strand, counting down.
GTTATATAATATATATTACCGCTATGTATCCCACACCAGAATGGAGCTCCGCCTCATTTCAAGTCATCCATTTCTCCACAGATTATTAAATAGGTGCTACTAAACTTAGCTATAGTTACTCTAAGGTGGGATACAATTCCCTATCTCCATGGATACCGCAACCGAATATAACCTTCAAACAGGCGCTTGGCTTCACATGTCCAGGATGAGATGAATGTAAAGACAATTGTTTATTTGTTAGGAATTTTGCCGCTTTTCAGGTAAACATTGATCTTACGCATTTGTGTATCTTAACAACGAAATTAAACTAATATTTTTTTTCACTTGCGTGCAAGTCTTATGAGTGCACAAAATTTTGGTTTCTGCCATCACCAACTAACAATAACCATGTTTGTAAACAAGCTTTGTTTCCCACAGTATAATCTGTCTCACGTAAGAATTCCATTTTTTTTACAGTTCTATGGACTAACACGTGTACAAATTTCTCCAGAAAATTATTTTTAATACTGATAAACGACACAGTTTGAGAACCAGTTGAGTGTGTTTGTTCAAAAATCACTTGTGGAAGAGGAAAATACAGATTATTTCATGGAAACAACAGTAAAATGAAACGCCAACACAACTGTCAAAAAGTGGAATTCTTACGGCGTGTACCTCAAGTCGTTCATTGACACGTGAGTAATGTTACATTTACACTTTATTAATGTATAACTAAGACACAACCAAATTAAAACCTATGTCTCAAGTTTCACATTGTTCTGTTTACACGCCTGTACGCATTAATAATTTGTAGAATAACAACGACCATAGGCTTTCTTGTGTCGCTTCTGGTAGAGTTACCTATTATATTCTGTTTCATATAAGTTTGGATAAATCTGACAGCAACGTATGCGTAATAATTTGTAATATTATGTGATTTGTTGCCCAATGCAAGACATTTTTAGCTCTAAAATGAACCTGCGATGGCCATTTCAGTATTTGCACTGCAAAGTTTGTCTTGTGTTGTGCTACAGATGACAAAATATTACAAATTGTTGCCCACAAGTTGCTGTCAAATTTATCCAAACTTATACGAAACGGAGTATATCCGATGAAGAGCCTCGAATCGCCCAGATTACCATTTCTAAATAGTAAATTAATAAACAAACTAATTACAGTGGCTCAAGAACTACAACTTGTTACATAATAAAGTCACTAGAATCCACGTGGTATTGTTTATATTCATGTACGCCACGAGAACTGGTACGATAACTGCAATGAAAAAACTTCCTATGTCGCTTCTGTTAGCATTATTTATTCTGTGGCCTGGACTATGACAGAACATTTTTTGAACATCTTTGGTTGAAAATAATTTTCTGGAGATGGTAGATGCGGTTTTCATGAGAACTTGATGAAGTAGTTTTTCATTTAAACTTGGTAATTACACATTTCTGTTTTACATACAAATTAGCAACTAATAACATGTAAGTTAACATCAAATCTTGTAATTTCACACTAGTTCCGTCTTAAAGGACGTGCGTATTATAAAATGCCGCGCTCACATAGGGCTTTTAGCTAAGATGTTCACGTGCCACAATTTGCTATACTAACCTCATGACACCTACCTACATTTAGTATGTTATATAGCTTCTTATGCATGAAATAATACTTGGCGGCGTTCTAACTAAAACAACTGCTATAAATAGTTACTAAACCAGTAATTTACTGATTGTAATACAGGTATTTGGTAAGAGAAGATAACAAAGCCATTGTGCACAGTACCATAACTACGGTTCTGCCTGAGCGGCAGTTCATGGAAATAACTGACGGAGCCCGCGTCACTTATTATGTTGAATTTTTCTTAATTCCTCCTGACTAGAAATTTGGCGAGGTTTATTTAAAAATATTTAAATAAGGACGTAGCTAATTACTTTACCTTTCATTCAGTACATCGTATTCAAAAAATTAAAGCGTAGCTATGAAATAATTAAGCGGATTTAAAATTTAAGGTAAAAATTCTCTCTTGCCCAATAATAAAGACTAAATAACCCCCAGTACCGATTTCATCCAACAACACGCGCGTAATAGTAAATTGTAATGTTTCTATAAAGAAACATTGCCGGTTATTCGCCATGTCTTTCATTAATTAAACAAAAACTAATATTATCAACCAAAGAAAGCGGGAGCACTCCGAGAACATTTCTGCTAACTTCCATCACACGCTGCAATCAGCTGTTCCCGAACTTATAGCACTCCTTTCAGGTGAAGTTAAGTCGCCGTACTAGACTACTTTTTTTTTAATTTAAAGTCTGATAAGAAAAGTATGACATTGACGATTACACCGTGAATTCGATTTACCGTGCGCTATATCGCAGTTGAACTTTTAACGAATATTTAGGCCGCAATCAGTCGAGCAAATTAAAAATATAAAATAAATGGCTTGATGCAAAGTAGAAAGCACATGACATGAATACCTACATTATCGAGGTGCGTACTACAGTTAACCGCCATGCCGCAGTGCATAACGCGCACAGCTCTCAACATTTACACCACACCAGGCAACTACATAAATTATCATTACGCTTTATTCGCGAAATATCACTTTATACAGAGTGGTTGAAGAGGGTGGCAAGTGGCGCCTGGTGTTGCTGGGGATGGGGAGGTGAATGGAGGGGAGTGAAGGGGAAGGTAGGGGTGGGATGGTTGTGTGAAGCGACCGCCCCTCCCCGCCGGAAACACACGAGCGTGCTCGCGCGCGTTTTACACGGCAAAGTTTGTAATTAGATGACTCGACGCCAGTAGCGGTGCAAGAGGAGAGCTGAACCCCTCTCCCCCCTTGTACAATTCACCAACCAACCCGTACCAACCTCACAAATGTAACACGCACTTCATTTAGCGTGTGTGGCGGTAACAAAGTTCCCCTCTCGGCCGGGCGCACAGGCGGGATGAACACATTTTATTACGCGCTCTAAATGCCAGTCGCAGCCGGTTCCCGCATTCATAATGACGTTATCGATAACGAGTTACCGAAAAGTGGCAGAGAGGGAAAAGGGGGAAACGCTGCAGCGGGGAATGGGGAACTACAGCCAAAAAAATGAAAATAACGAAATCAGTTATAACGACAGGAAAAAAATTACGGCGGAATAAAACAGATCAAAAGGTTTCTGTCAGTTTTCAACTGAATCTGGAAAATTCGTTTGTTTAAAAATTACTTTTTCGCTAAACTATATTATGAAGTCCGGTGCTCTGAATAATTTTATAACGAAAAACGGAAAATAAAAAAAAATTGCACCGTAATTATGACAAATACAACTTACAGCTCTTACTGTTTCAATGTGTGCGTACACCGGTTTAAAAAACATCCAAGCCAGTGTACGCAAAGCGTTCCTAAATTAAAATAATCTAAAGGCGAGAATTGTGGTACTGCTACAGACATTTTGGTCAGCGCACAACATCGAGGTCTTTAGCGGTGGTGACGGGTGACATGAGGTGAGCGTGGAGCGGCGCCGGAATGAAAGTGCGGGGGAAACAGGAGATCCCCGAGAAAACTCACCGACCGGCGGCATCACGATTCCTACATGCGAAAATCCGAGGACCGACCTCGCCGGGAATCGAACCCGAATCACCTTGGTGTGAGGCGAATGGTCTGACCATTCTGCCACCGCGGCCTCCTACACGCATAAGTCTAAACAAAATTTGGAATCGACTCGTGGCCGCATATGAGACTTTATTTTCCAAAGTGTGTTTATGAGGAAAATACGGCTGTGATCCAATCAAGAATTTTAGATAACGGGACGACCAAGTGATCCAATTCAAATAAGATGTCAACATTAATAATATTTTACTTGTTGACTTATTTAGGACTTCCATCTTCGGTTTCGTGAAGAAAATAAGTGGGTTGATGTAATCTTGTTCGTCTGTCAGTGGAAAATTAGAAAGTACGTACTGTACATACATCTCAGACCCTTCTCTTTATGGAATGAGAAAAAGGGGGTCGCGGTGGCCGAGGGGTCGGACCTCTCCACCAAGGCGATCCAGGTTCGATTCCCAGCGGGGTCGGTCCCCGGATTTTCGCATGTGGGAATCGTGCCGGACGATGCCGCTGGTTGGCGGGTTTTCTCGGGGATCTCCCGTTTCCCCCGCCAATTCATTCTGTCTGTTCTCAAACAATAACGCGAATTTTGCATGTTTCTGTTCATGGATTTATAAGGTAATTGTGTTGCAAAATTGACAGGGACCTGATGAAAAATTCCCGGTTTCTTTCAGTCACAATCTAGGATTCCAGCAGCTGTAAGTTCGCGCCACTTTAGCAATTGGCCGTTGACTTACTTGACACCTCCTTGAAGTCGCTGCGACAATAATAACTATAGAGCTTACACTAGGGGCTTCGCTACAGAGGAGAGTTAAGTGGTGAACAAATAAGTGAATGAGATCTGTTCTACAAGTTTATACATAGTTAAATATAAAGCCTACATAATTGTTAGTTCGGAGAGGAGCGGTGTTAACAGAGTGGATTATAATTAATTAACTACAGGCCTAATCGGATCTGACGTTCCTACGTTGTTCATTATGCCGAAGGCTCGTGGTTGTAGTCGACTAGCGGCGAAATGCACGTCTAAGGACTCGAACCAGCGACCTTCTCCCTGGCACGGCGGGCTGTTGGTGGCACATCTTGTCTTCTATGTGTCCATAGTAAGGCAGCCCCGTTTAGCTCGTCACAGTGCCCTGTATTGTCGTACAGTTGGCCTTCTTTTCACTGTGGTTGGGAAAGGGACCTGCATACTTGCTTGTTTATGTTTCGGCCACAGTGACACTCAGAACATGATGATTAGAGAGGATGGTTTGGCGCGAAAATGTTTCATGCCAGCATAGCCTTGAGAACGCTGTAATTTCTTGCAACGAGCATGACTAGGTGATATGCATCTGACACGACGTAGCTGTCTGCAGACCAATAACAGGCATCAAACATTACAATAGCGGGATTATTATTGGCTCAGTCAGATAAGGTAACAGCTCCACGTACAAGCGAAGGCCAGTAATATTCTGATATGCTGACCGTACGTTGAAACCCGGCAGGAACAATCAAGTTTGCCCGCGATAAATCACCTTCTCTAGTGATGATTGTCGGTGGAAAGATTTCTGCCGCACTTTGTTTCACTGCTTTATGTATACATCTGCAGCACTGCTTCATGGTTAGCGATTAGATGTCTAAGCTGCGTGTGTCTTGAGGTTCTACCCACAAAACACAGGCGTGTTGCCATGTAATAACTTTACTCTGATTGGCCAAGTCAGATGAAAGACGAATTGGTTCAAAGACAAGCTGCCAAAGCAGAGTTGCAGATGTGCACTTAAGACATTGAAACAAAGTGGGGCAGAAATATTTTCACAACAAATAATCGACCCTGATAATAACAGTGTAACTAAATGCGGGCCCATTTAACTGTGTCAGCGAGGTGCCGATGAACTGCTGCTGTCTGCTTCAGAACACACACAATTATTGGGACCCCTGATTTTCGCGAAAATAATTTCCCCCCACTTTGTTTTAGTGTCTTACGTGCACATCTGCAGTTCTACTTCATGGTTTTTGACAGCGTGTCTTTGTGAAGCGATATCTCTCATTTGACTTTGCCAATCAAAATAACGTTACTACAACGTCACAAGTCTGTGATTTGCCAGTAAAACCCCAAGACACGTCAGAGCTAAGACGTCTAATCACTGATTATGAAGCAGACCTGCAGATGTGCACGTAAGTCACTGAAACAAAGTGCGGCAACATTCTTTTAGCGAAAATCAGGGGTCCCTAATAATTAGAGGTACGTAAATTTCGCAGATACATTCCAGGTCAGGTTGAACGCCAATTATGTATACTTCATTGTCATGTCTGTGACTTGCTTGCGGCTGTTACGAAACGCGTTTGACTACTGCAAGCCAGTAGTAAATAAGGAAATAATGCGAAGTGCTATCGCTTGCTTGCTGCTTGTACGGTTGTAAGCCAATAGATAGAGGCACGAGTATTTCGCGTAGGCCTATTCATCTGGCAACAACCTAGACTTCTCAGTTATATACGTGTACCGGCTGAAGCCGAATATACATTGGTTTCTATCAGTACAAACGTGTAGCACGTGATATCACCCACGACTTGTTTCCTTATTTATAACTGGCTTGCAGTCGTCAAATGTGTGTTAAAACCACTCTCGTCTAATCACAGGAGGAGGAGTGAAGTATACGTTATTGACGTTCAACCTGACGTAGAATCAATACGCGAAATTTTCGTGACTCTACCAATAGATAATCGATTGTGGCCAGTGGGTGTATAGGACTGACAAGTCTAGGCTGCTGCCAGATGACTCCGCTAAATTGACGTACCTCTAGTAATAATAATTATTGAAGACTAGCTTACAGGTCAGTGAACTCGCGAATTTTTCCATTCTCTAAAAATTAAGCATTTTATTTTACAAAGCCCGCAGCCTATGTAATAACATTCTTGATCATGACCGGGCATCAATGGTTCTCTTACTATGTCCCGAGTAACAACTGGTTCAGTTCTCCGGCTTACTTCTGGAAATGCTAACACGCACATTCATCTCTCCACTCATCAGATCACAATCAGACTAGCTATGAATTTACTAAATAAAAAAAAACGTGTTAACACTGTATCCTTCTCCTGCAAATAAAAAAAACTTAATGTATGCCAGTTTGTTAGACTTAAAGCGTTTCCTTTAACCCACACAAAGGCGCAGACTTGAAAAAATTATTTGGAGTTCCTGAAACATTTTTTTTTTAGGTTGGAAATCAAAGTGGGAAAATTTCCAAGAGCCAACTTGAAAATGAAGTGTGGTATAACCTCAAAATTATTGCGTAATAATAAACTATCTATTCGCATACATAAAAAGTTTTGTTACTTGCAGTAGGCTACACAAGAATTAATTTTCATAGGGGTTTAAATAGATGAAATATTCGGGGTACTGAGTACTCATTAAAATATATAAAGGGTTGTTAAGTAAGTGTACCACCCTCAAATACGACGCCTATGTACCCAAATGTGAACAAACGATATTGCAGTCAGATGATAAACAATACCCCTCAGCAGTGGCGTTGCGTGATGTGATGCATTTTCAAGGGCAACCTACCGCGTGTGCGGGCGTGTAGGTATGTGTCTTAACATACGGCGATTTTTCAAATTAAAAACTCTAGCAGGCAGAGTTTTTTTGGGAAGTGCTGTTAATGCCCCGTACGCTCAGTTTGACTACAGACTAAATAGTAAAGGCATGCAAAATTCGCGTTATAATTTCGTAGCAGACTAAACTTCACATTCCTGTACATAACAGAGCATAATCTGCGATTCGATTGGCCATGAACTTTCATGTGTTGTCATTTACGTGTGTTACGTCTTTACAGAGATTGGCCTCTCTACCGTGTATGAATTCTCCGCGGCAAGTCACGACAATATCAGCCAGCGGGAGACGTCGAACAACCCTATAGTCACTTGGAGTCTAGTCAGCTGTCAGAAAATAACGCGAATCTTGCATGTCTCCACTTAATAGTAATACAGACGTGAAATGACATGGCGGCTCATGTGATACGGACGAACTTGGCCGCTTATTGGCTGCCCGAGTCTGTTGATACCAGCCTCGTGTATGTTTGGCTCCTGTTTGTTACAACAGGTTTCCTATTGGCCTGGCTGCCGGCTAGGAGGGCAGCCTCCTTACGCTGATTGGCTGTAGGTGTTTCCGTAATGTTCCTGGCCAGGGAAGCCATTTTGCTGGCCTACGTAGCTAAGTTCGCTGTTCTACTGGCTATTTCACTACTGTATTCCTAAATGTTCTGTGGTTTGAAGTGTATTTTAGTCGAGTTTAATATCATTATTGTATTTTAATTAAATCAAGACTAATGAATATAGAGAATTGTGTAGGGAATCTGCACAGAGCAGAAAATGCCATTACACTAGTGCAGCAATTCACAACGAAACAGGTCATTAGTTTTACAGAGAGAGAGAGAGAGTGTGTGTGTGTGTGAGAGAGATAGAGAGAAGCCCAGTTGACTTTCTAATTGCCCGCTGTGCCAGCAAAGACGATTTTGTTTAAGGAAAGAGCTGCTTATAAGGACAATGATGTTTAGGTTAAGTACGGTTAGGTGGAGTTAAGTAAAGGTAGGGTAGGGAGAGACATAGAGAAATACAGAAATATCCAGGGGCTTTCCGTGTATAAAAAAAAATTTGTACGGAAAAAGCTGTTGACAAGGGCAAGGATGATTCCAAAACAGTAAATAAAAAAAAATATTGTTTGTGCTCCCTTCGTAGGTTCCATCAGAGTCATGCAACCAGAAAAAATCAAATTGACGAATGTCAGAATTTACGAGGCTTTCAGTGAGCAGTGTTTCCAGTATTTGTAACCGTGCCGACTCTGGTAATAGTTCCCTGCCAATTCCCAGGATAAGCACAAAAAGTCCGCTCGAAAGAAACATTAATTGTGTTCATTTGACAGACGAGTAATAAGAAACGTAATGCAAAATTTATATTCCATAAGAAAGCAATCAGGTTACCAACATGTAGCGTCTCGATATTACAACAGGAAAAAATTTACTTTTACTGGAGTGTCCACATCCTGAGATGAATACTGTTAGAATAAGTTAGTTTAGGTTAATACAGGTTACTGAACTTTACGTGAAGATAAATTTATGTAGATTAGGTTAAACAGGTAAAGTAAGTAAGTGATTGAAAAATTAGGTTAGAGAAGGCACTTTCAAGTGAAAGCTAGTGCAGGATAGTGCACGAAAATGCAGTTAAGTGCAATTTATTGCAGGTGTGTACAAGTTAGTGCACATTTAGGTTACGTTGGGGTGTATTTGCTTAGAGTAGGTAATGGGATGGTTAAGATAGGTCCACATAGCACACTTTCGATTAGGTTAGGGTGGGTTAAGGTAAATTACATAAAGGTAGATTAATATAGGGTAGATAACATAGATGTAGATTAAGTTAGTATAGGTAACGTAAAGGTAGATTAATAGTCCACTGAAAATAGGAGAAAAACATGCCTAACCTTGAACAAATTGCAACAGAAGTGATTCCAATTGCAATTAGTTTCAAAAAGTGTACTTTTTAACATATCCAAAATCCGACAAAATCCGTCCACGGGAAATGTGTCAAAAACATCAATATACAACAGAAGCTGTTAACGACATGAAATAACATTTATCCTAA